>JAPWTK010000556.1:0-105000 GCA_029963805.1 Aromia moschata
CCATATAAAGGCGTGTTTCACAAATTTAAAGAGTACGAGAGCCTCCGCGCTCTAAAAATCATAGTAAGTACCTACCAGACATATTTGCCTACAGTCGCGACTTGTCCACTTACTTCAAAACGGTAATTTCCGTGGGAAGCTATAGCATGCGTTCAACAACGTTTGACCTCAAAGCAGGCTTTACCAATTAAAACGTATGTCTTTGATAGGTTCAGGCTTAAAATTGCGGTTTTGCTTTGCGATTTGGCGAAACTGTAGAAACCTGTAGAAATTAAAGTTAAATAACTGTTTGGTACGTTCTAGGTTTTGATTTATAAGAATAGATTCCTAATGTGGTTGTGAATCACCGGCACACAAAAAAAAGTGGTCATTACTTTTGACCAGACCCATTTTTTTGTGTGCCGGATCGACAACAACACATTTAAGTGTTTTCTTCACCACATTATCCAATGGAGTGTGGAACAAGTGTGGAAGTAAAGTAGTGGCATACAAGTACAAACAGATGAGCTGAAGAAATGTACACACAACTTGAGTGTTATCTGCCATACTGTTAAGAACTGCTAGAAAAAAAGAGTTACACTTGTTTCTATACTATTTAACAAGAGTTTCGATAAGTCGATTACCCTCGTAGAGCTGAGTCTGAAATCGGTAGAACAACATGAGACCATTTTTGACAATTTATGTAATAAAATGTCGTGAAACAATCGATCTTTTGCACACTAAATTCGGTAACCGTGTTATCAGCCGTTTTGGAGACAATAATTAGTCATCACGCAGCTGCGATTTAACACCGTTGGACTATTTTTTATGGGGACATGTTAAGGATCGTTGTTACTCCAACGATCCACAAACAATTGACGCACTGAAGGAAAACATCAATCGAGTTATTCGTGCAATAGAGCGACAAATAATCGAAAATGTACTACAAAATTGGGTGAAAAGAATGAACTACACTCAACATCCACATATCCGAACTCCAAATTTCCGAACTCACGATATTTCCGAACTTTTTCTCACGATATTTCCGAACTTGTACTTCCACATAACCGAACTTGTCGCTGATTGGTTGACGAAAAAAAACCGCGAAATTTGAAATGAGAAAAAAATGTAAACACAATAATGCGATTGTTATCAAACATTTCGATTGTCACAGAATTCAGCAAAGAGGAAATCGCCCTCCCTCAGCAGCACACCTGACACAAGAGTTCTTCTTTGTACAAACCAGTGAAAAACACTTCTTTCAAATGGCGTATCATAAGTACCGGTTCACTTTATTGTGTCAATCCGTCCACTCAATTTTCGTCTTTTTTTTTCAGTTTTTTCAAAGTAAATTTCTTTTTTTCCAAGAATTTCTGCCACTGACGATTTACAAATATTGTACATCTTACATAGATCAACATTTTTAACACCATTTTTTTCGTGATTTATCAAATCCAGCTTTTGCTCCAAGGTTAGCCTCTTAGCAGGCTCTTTTTCTCTGCAAATAAACAGTACAATAATGTTTGTTTTGTATCACGGTTTTCTTAAAAATACATATTTTCTCATAATTTTTCATTTTAGTTTGAAATTATTATAGGTTACGTCAACAAAATGTTCAATAAAACAAACCTTTACTTTGAACTACAAAATAATTACCTGCATCACTCTCTCCTTTGCACCTGACATTTTTTTGTTTAGAAAAAACGTTCTTTTATTAACATGTACACATGTATGTATGTATTACATTTGCATAAAAACCTCGAAAAACAAAGAAAAGTACTAGAATGAGCCAGAAAAGCCCTTTGCGCATGCGCCAGCAGTTCGGTAATCCCGAGGTGACGAGAGTTCGGAAATGTGGAAGTCTGCGGAACATAAAAGTTCGGAAATGTGGATGTTGAGTGTACTGCCAAGCCAGTCGCGGCGGCCTTTTAACTGAAATTGTTTTTCATAAATAAATGGGAAGGCATACTTTCTTGAATAAAGCAACAATCATTTAAAAATATTCAACGATGTAGTTTTAATACTAATTTTAAAAAGAAACCATCTGATGGCCCGCCCTATAAAATACCTATTTTTCTTAATCAGATTCGAAGGCAAAAAAATTGCCTACAGCTCAAGCTGTTAGGCTTAACAGTCATCCATATTGGGAAAAATTTGGTTAAGACATACGTTTTTTTTTATTGACAGCCCACTTAAGGTCAAATATATTTGCAGGCTCGATATGTTAGTGAAACGTCTGAATTTTACAAACCAGGATATATTAAAAAGGTGATTTTTCAAAATTTACTACAGTTTGAGAAAGCAGCTAGAAACACGCATTAGTTGGTTATCATATCTTGGAATTCTGATGTACTACAATAATTCTGAGACTCACTGAGATTGGCACATCTCAGTCTTTTTTTACCTCATATTCGGTAGATATGTGTAATACTGTAACTTGTCCTCTTCTTCTTTCAGATGTGGACGATGTGGCCATGCTGCGAACGCCGAACGAAAGAGGGCGCTGGCGATGTTCGCCAGGTGGGGTGCGGTGAACGGCATCGGCAAGAACAGGACGCCCATCAGGAGCAAGATCATCTTCGACCCGGAGGAGAGCATCAGCACGCAGACGCGCGGCCGGATGTTGGGCCAGCCGCTGAGGTGGGGTTAGGATCAGTCGGTTAAGTCGACTTAGCGACGGGCGTCTTGGCGCGGGACTTTTATGCCGTTGTAGAGTGACGAGGACGAAAGTCGGGTACGGTGTCGAGGGGCGGCGAAAGACTGCTTCGGTGTGATTCAATCAGAGGCACAAAAAAATGGTGACACAACCATGTGGAGGTTGTTCAACAAAGGCTCGTTTACAGTTATTACTTTCGATGTTCGTTTTGGAAGGATCAGCCAGAGTGATGAGTGTACTACTCGACCATTCTAGCTTGGCCTGTAGGATTTTGATGAGCAGTATCTGCCGATGAGAGTAGGGAGCTCATGGTGAAGCGGTGCCTTCGGATTGTCCATTCCGTTTTCCGTCTCCGTTGCACAATGACCCTCCCACACATCTTGGAGGCCAAGCTAGAATGGCAGAATAGTAGATTCATTTTTGTTTCATCCAAAGTGTACACCAAAGATGAAGCTTGAAAGAAATTGACCCCTATTAATTTTTAATAAATGAGTCGTTCCTAAAACTAATTCATCCAGAGTGAAAGCGCAGCGAAACATCTAAACAAATGGACGTTCGTTTCTGTCCCAATCACTATTCCATACTCTTCACACTTTCAGTCGAATCCTTGTCATAGTACGAAAATTCGTTTTTTGTTTGTTATTCATTTATTATCGCGGCAGATATTTTATGTAATTCAAGACAAGCATATGGGATTGTTTCTTGAAACATACCAGCAGTACAAGTGCTTGTGGAATACCAAATTCAGCGGTTACAGCAAACCAAACGCGCGGGAAGGATAAGAAGAAGCGTACTACTCAGTGCTTACTGATTTAAATATTCTTGAGTTAACCGTAACAGATATAAGAGTTAAATTAAAAGTCACGTATTTTTAAGTCAATGCCCGCGCGCCTTCATTCCTTCTCGAATAAGTTTTGGAACTTTACTGTTCGCACAGACACGAAATGAAGAACAGTGCAGTGAAACCACAGAACTGCATGAACAACTGCATAAACAAGGATGATTCAGTCCACTTTAGATGTATACCAAAAGTGATACAGTGTAAATTCCGCTTAAATTTTACATCCTAGACTGGACATAGTGTTTATATTGAAATGAAAAAATGTAATATGTTACAATCAAAAGAACGTTTGAAATGTCATGTATGATTTTTCAGGCGGCAACACTAATATCGAAACAATCGCATGTAAAATGTCAAATACATGGATATTCGGTTTTTTAACCGTATATCCATGCATTTCAGCATCATCAACATTCTGTAATTGAATTGCTAATGGCGAAAGATGTTCCACCTATCGATATCCACAGCTGGATGTGAGGGATTCATATGGTTATACTCATAGACTAATGTCTGGTTCGCATCCCCAATAAAAATATAATAGCTTCGTAACGAACCAAATTTGTCTGACTTTCAGGCTTATTTCATGTCGGGCCACCCACTGACGAGGCACCCACTAGGAACACCTCTCACAGAAATTCGATTACAGCACTCTGTTGTACCGTTACTCATGAAATCCGATATTTGACACTACTTCTTCGATATCAGTGGTATCACCTAAAAAATGAATACACCATATTAAAGAGGATATTTCAAACTTTATTATGACGCAACATTTTATAGGTTTTATTTTCACTTATTAAAAAAATAAAGCCTAGGAGTTACTGATAGTTACTGATAGATGAAAACATACTTGGAGTTTGCTGCAGTTTCTGGCCGTTTTGACAACAAAGCTACAAGAGCATATGTAAAAACTTTGCTTCTTCACTTTTTCGATGGGACTGCATTGGTAACTGTTAAATCGTATGAGATACAAGATCAGTGAATTTAAAAAAAAAGTTGCGCATTTTTTGACTCAGATTCTCGCAGTGACAGACTCAGAATGTGAATTTCCAGATTTGCAAAATTTTTAGTAGTTTCAGTAGTAAATGTTAAATTGTAATTATAATCCAACTGCATTCAATAAGAATCTAAATAGGTGGTAATATAACCTTTATCATCCATAAAATCAGCAGCTTATATAAACTGTTCCAATTCCACTTATAACGAAATATTTCGGAAGATATTTACACTATAAATTCATACCAATTTTCCAAAATCTCTGGAATTAAAGAATATTGTTGTCGATTTTTCTTATCTAATTAAGACATTACCCTCGAAATTCTCTCTATGTTTTTTCATCTATTAAAAAATGGATCTACGCCAATGAAGAAAAATGCGGAAGAGTTGTGATTGCGATTTACATATATCTATAGAATGTTCAGTAAGGGAATAAGTTCAAAATCATCTTACTTAAAATAAACTGCTTTGAAAAAACTTCTCCATTTTGATTCTTCAGTTTCAAATTCAATTAAACTCAAATTCAGGAAGTTTGAATCTCAAAATGATTACTTATATTAAGGTTTATTGTACAGTTTATTTTATTCTAAGGAGGCTATTCTTAAAGTATAAGCCATCCCTTACTAAACAGCCAGTATTACAGTAATAGGTATTTTTCTGCAATTCAATATTTTTCATTAGACATTAACGAAAAGAACAAGGTGATGACGTTTCATAACAATTCCATTTATGTTTAAATCCATTATGTCGTAACGTGGCAACAAAACCAAATCAAAAAATCTATCGAAAATGGTACATCCTTTCGCAAACTGTAGACTGCAGGCACTTGTTCTTCTACAACTCAATCGGATTTCAACGGGTAAAAGATTGTACAACCGGAAACAAATAAATCCTCACAAAGAAACCTGTGACGCGAGAAAATCTCCGGAATAGAACAGACTTGCTCGTACATCCATCTAACACATTCCAAAACACGTTTTCCGGAAACGTTACTGTAGAAAGTAAGAAAGAATACACAATGCAAAGAGGGATATGTCGTCAGTCAGTGGCAGTCGGCACTTCATCCGCGTGAACGCAAATAATGGAAGCTTAAAAGCTGTATAATTCCGAAAGAGCAACGACTGAGCAATACGCTGTCTGCTTCCTACGTAGTTTCTTGTCGAGTTTAGAGAGATAGTTGGAATAGGTCATGGAACGACGCAAATAGCGTTTAATTGATGGACGTGGTTACGCTATCACAGATGGAAATGAACTTAATGTGTTTATTTATTAATCTTCTTTTTCTTCTACATTCTTATCTTTTCAACTCTTCATGTTTTACAAGAGGAGAAAACTGATTTTATTCTACAGAGTGATACCTCAGTCGATTTATGTTTTTTGATAGCGTGTAGAACTTTTCAAAACAAATTCCATTTATCAAAACATTCCATTTTTCGATAAGCACAAATTCCATTTAGCCAATTTCGACCAACCCTTATATGCATTATACCAAAGTTTATGTTTTAAAAATATTTGAACATTTATGAATTGAAAAAAATCTGTTTGAAAAAAGTTTGAAACCAAATAGAAGGAAAATGTGACCTTGTGAATTGCAAAAAATATCGTTAAAAAAATTGGTAAAAAATGTACTCAATTTAGAAAATTGTATATAGCATTACATTGTAGTTCAAAATTTATTCACAGTAAATATAAAGCGAGGTTTATCAAATTCGTCTTTTTCAAAATAGTTGCAGAATAGATTTTCAGAAGTTACTCAGATGAAAAGTTGAATATATTTCTACTGAATGTTTTTCATTAGGTACTTTGTTATTTGTTTTATGTAATATATTAACAATTGACGTGACAACAGGCCAAAGATTCAGATAGATCAAGATATCAAGTTTTCAGTTATAAGTGACATCGATTTTGTTGTATCAATATTTTGTTTAATACATTTTTTAACTGAGTTCATGATTTACGTATGTAATTAATTTTAATAAACACAGAATACTTCATTAAGAGTAAAAATACATATGACTAATTTATTAAATCAGCAACATTTGTACAAGGTATGTTGGCAAAAATCAACATTATTTTACAACTGTTTCTGGATTCAAAATAGTAATTTTAATTAGTATATAAATAGTAGGACAAAATAGTAATTTTAAAAATGTTCATACTACCTACTTATGTACTGAAAACTTAGCGTTATTTGGAATGACAAATAATAATCTAATAAGCTCTAAGCCATCTTGTCTTGGCCATTACAGGTGTCAATAATCGTATCAAGTCTTTGTCTTTTAGTATAGGTATTCACTTCAGAAATTTGCCGTTGTTAATGAATGAGTCATATAATACTGAAATTTAAAATGACTTTTTCAGCAGTTTCTAATATTTTTTAATACAATAGGCGCAGAAATTAAGGGATATAATAAATCCCAAATTTTTAGGTGATTTTCAAATAGCTCTAACTTGGGGAAAAATGGTCGTAGGGAAAAGAAAAAAAAAGGAAATTGGAATTCAATATTTAGATTTTTTCACTGACAAAATTGTCTAATATCGTTAAACATTTTTCAAAGAACAAACTTTATTTTTCGATGGTTTTCTTATGATTACTCAGAAACTGCTGTTAAAAAATTTTAAACTCAAGATCCAAAAATTAGAAACTTGTAGCTTTGATTTCCTTTTTTTTGTCTTTTCTTCCCTAGGACTATTCTAAGTTATAGCTCTTTGAAAATCTCTTGAAAGTTTGAGATTTTTTTATATCCCTTAATTTCTACGCCTAGTGTATAATATCTCGTCTATATGTACTATTTTACAAATGTTACAAATTGGTCAATCACGTGAATGTTTTAGACTTTTTCAAAACCTCAGCATTCTGCAACGCCATTTCCTTATCAAAGGCGTAAATCAGATTCAATAGATAACATAATTAAATGCTCATTTTCCGGCATATATTCCCCCCTACAAATTCCATTCCCACAGAGGAAAAGGCTTTGTACGAAGCATACATGTTCATTTATAAAATTCGGTTTTACCCCAATTTATATTAGTTCATTTTCAACGAGATCTTTTTACCTTTTTTTATTAAACTCGTTTGAACTTGTGTCGGTCACTCTGATGGAGGCTAGAGGGCATACAAAAAGGGCCTACAAGGTAACATAAAGGCATCAGCTTGAGACGCATAAACTTTTTTTAATAGAGTTTGTGAGGTATATAACGTTGGCCAACTGACATTGTGTACTTTAAGCGAGTAACAGTTTCTTTGTGCCGCCCATTTTTTTTTCTTTATGAGGTTTGTCAAAGTATATGAAGGAAAGTTCGTAGAGACACCAAAATTTCGTTTAATTAAATGTCAATGTCACCAACAGAGAAATATATTTTTAATAATTGTTTTGTCTTTGTTTAAATATTTGGTTATCGATTTTGTGATATAATACATGTCTTTTTAAATGTAATGCACATATATTTTTAAATGGAATATATTGTATTTGCATATATGTAAATTCATTTCGAAAATAAGAATAAATGTAGTAATTATTATCTACTAGCGACCCGCCCCGGCTTCGCACGGTTTACGACATCACATTAGAAACCTCTAAAATGATCATTGTTTCTCTACTATATTATACATATAAACCTTCCTCTTGAATCACTCTATCCATTAAAAAAAACGCAGACCTTCGACGCGCTATTTATAGGCACGCGCCGCCGGCCCCCCGGCCGGTACCGCCGCACCGCTATGTCCCTGCATTTTAAATCTGTAATATCTTTGAAAATATTCATTTAAATTACATGCTGTAAAGGACCATTTTGATCTATATTAAATGCACAATGTATTTAAGGTACCTAATTGGATAAGGATTAATGCTGTATTGCTTAAAATCGCTTCGTAAATAAGCCAATATTTCTCGTAAAAAGTAAAGGATAAAAAATGAGTATTGTGGGTTATCCCCAAGAGATAGACATATACCATCGCGGACTTTTTTGTAGACCTTTTTTAAGGTGTACAATATTGTAGTACATTATTTTGATCTATCTCGTCGGGTTCAGCCAGCGTTTGCAATGTAAGCGCAAAAAATGTGTTTATTTACGACATCACATTAGCAACCTCTAAAATTATCAGTGTTTCTCTACTATATTATGCATGTATTATACATATAAACCTTCCTCTTGATTCACTCTATCTATTAAAAAAAACCGCATCAAAATCCGTTGCGTAGTTTTAAAGATCTAAGCATACATAGGTAGGGACAGACAGCGGGAAGCGATTTTGTTTTATACTATGTTATGATTTCCTGGAATGCTCAAAAAAAGTGTTCTAAGAGATGCAAAATATTTGGATAGTGATTTCTTAATCACCAAATGAACAATAATACATTTTTATTCTTATATTTGTATTGAATGGTTCATTATCTTTCGTTTTTTTATTAAACGAAATTAATTTTTTATTAAATGAAAAGCATTATATGTTGGTATGAAATAAATAATTAAATTTCCATAACAGATATCAGAATTCCAAAAACAATATAATAAAAAGATTAACAGAACTATCATTGGTGAACTGCATTTAGATTAATAAAGAATTTCCACAGATAAGTAAAAAACTACATTCCCTATACACATTAATTAAAGTATTTTGTTTTTAGCAAAAACCATTCTGTTTAAATTATTTTTTACATTTAAACCATGTCTAAACTATAGATAAAAGGGAATTCCTATTAATATCTGTAACTGCATACCTATATTTTAATGTTGTAGGTTGTTGGAGTCCATAACGGGTGTCTCAAAATTAGCCTGCAATATTTTAGTGACATATTATATGCTCAAAAATAAAATATTTTTGTCCTACACTACCTTTGAAGATGTAAAAAATGTAAAAAAATAGTATTTTTGAGAATACTTCCAAAACAATTAGAGACACCTTAATGAAATTTTATAGGGTTTTTAATTTTATAAGGCTTATGAAATTTTATAAGCATTTGCTATAATAAACTAATTCCCTGTAAATATTTTACATCGTCGCCCAGGGGCGTCCCAAAATGGGGGGTAACAGGGTAAATTTTATCATAACATTTTTACACGCAATTTTTTATTTCTACATTTGACCAAAAAATTTGAATATTTTGATTATTTTATGACAAAAATGGGTTTTTTGAAAGACTTTTGAATGATCTTGACCTTTATCAAGTAAAAGCGATTGATTTTAAAATTATGTTATACTATCTAAAATTCATATTACCTCAAACTGAGAACAATCGTAATCGTAATAGGTCATAGAAAACAGTGCTAACGGTTGGTGTCTAATGACAATTACGTAAGATAAATTTCAATAATTTTCTTCTCTATATACTTCTGTATAAAGTGCTGAAGTTTCGTATCACGTCTCTTGGAAAATTTTTTAAGATTTTTAGTTCATTTAGTTCATTTTTAAGTATACCAAATAATCACCACATAAAATGTCATTAAAGTTATCTCTAACGGTTTTGGACATTTGATAAACCATTTTCTTACTTCAACTTCAAAGCGCTGTTCCTTAGAAACAATCTCAGAACTCAGGATGTTTATAGGAAAAATATTTTATTTTCGAATGAAGAATACTCTACTAAAATATTGCAGGCTAATTTAGGAACACCCTATATAACGCAATAAAAAATGTTACGAGTAATACGTAGCCAGATAGTAATCTTGCTTAAATTATTACACACGTTTCCAGTCATCATGCTCTTATCAATTGCATGTTATTTGTCATTTTCATTTTCATCAATAAACTTCGTAATGTTGACTTATCGCATGCATATAATTTTGTTTTCGTTATAAAAATCCCCAACACCCCCCCCCCCCCCCCCCCCCCCCCCCCCCCCCCCCCCCCCCCCCCCCCCCCCCCCCCCCCCCCCCCCCCCCCCCCCCCCCCCCCCCCCCCCCCCCCCCCCCCCCCCCCCCCCCCCCCCCCCCCCCCCCCCCCCCCCCCCCCCCCCCCCCCCCCCCCCCCCCCCCCCCCCCCCCCCCCCCCCCCCCCCCCCCCCCCCCCCCCCCCCCCCCCCCCCCCCCCCCCCCCCCCCCCCCCCCCCCCCCCCCCCCCCCCCCCCCCCCCCCCCCCCCCCCCCCCCCCCCCCCCCCCCCCCCCCCCCCCCCCCCCCCCCCCCCCCCCCCCCCCCCCCCCCCCCCCCCCCCCCCCCCCCCCCCCCCCCCCCCCCCCCCCCCCCCCCCCCCCCCCCCCCCCCCCCCCCCCCCCCCCCCCCCCCCCCCCCCCCCCCCCCCCCCCCCCCCCCCCCCCCCCAGGATACCGTATAAATATTGGGAACATTTTCCTTTATTTCAATCCCTTAAATGGAACCTTTATTTCCAACCCTTAAAAGCCCCACTGATTGTGTCACACCGACCTCTTTTGTCGCAACCTCTGCAAATTAAAATTTAATTTATCAATGCATTTCGTACGAATATTAAAAATGTGTGGTAGAAAATTTATACAATGGCCTATTTTAGATATAAATATGCACAAATATTTTCAACGGCCCTAAGGGTATACACATGTATAAGCAGACACCCTACATTGGCGTAAAAGTGCCAGAAGATTCGTCCAGATAAAAAGACTGCGGAGATTATAGTTTAGTTAATCATGAAATCATTGTTTGAATGTAATAGAAGGTATAACGTACGCAATAAACTGTGTGTATATGCATATAACGTTTTACTTTGATGTTTTCTATAGAGCATATATATATGATACTTTATTGTAAAAATATAGTTGTTTGTCAGATTCATTTTCAAGATAAATATTCTAAATTGTAATGTGTCGGACATAAATAAAGTAAATTTAAAACTGACGGAGTTTCAATTCATAATAAAAATGGAAATTATTAAATCTGATTTAGCAAGAAGTCTTCACTTTTGTTGGTAGCAAAAAAGAACATCCAAGGGATGAAATCAATAAATAACAGTGTGAAATCCAACGAAATTGTAGAACTAGAAGGAGCTTTAACATCAGATCCTTCTTTAACTTGAGTTCTCTTTATGTATATGTGGTTCAAACAAATGCAATGCATTAGGGTACACCAAGCCCCTTCTAGTCCTTTGATTTCGTTAGTAAAATCAGACCGAAATAGAGAAAATACATTTTGTTACTAAAAATATTTATAAAATAGATGATCAAAATTAGAGGACATCTAGATCAAGTGAAATGATGAATTATTTTGTAAAGTTCTCCTGTGAGACGCCCCCTATGGGTCTGTACCTCACCAAAGGGGTCTCCCTTAGAAAGCTTTTTTGAGTAGGCTGCAACAAATAATTCAACCCTCGTAGGTGTCGCCAGCAACACAAAGTTTTCTGAAGGTTTGTGTTTCTGGATACTTTTTCGAGGGATGTACATTACACCAAGAATAGCTTTGCCCGAGAACTGCGCACAATGAACGTAGTACGTGGTAGTACGACCGTACCCGAGAGGTACGAGATGTGTAAATTAAGTAATGAAACTGGCAACGTAGCGCCCTATCTAACAACACTGCGGAGACGAAACTTGGAAGGGCGGTAGGTTAACATGTAATGCACCTTCAGTACAAGTTTGAACTTGTTAGAGTCATTTGTTTGTTCTTTGTGACTGTTTTCGTAAACCGTTTTTTTTCTAGTGCGTTTTAAAAATTAGTGACATTAATTTTGAGCAACGGTGTGCTATCATATTTTGCTTCAGACTTGGGCATAGCACAACGGGTATTTTTTGCGAAATCTCAACACACCTACGGAGACAGTGTTTTTTCAAGAGATCAGGTTTTTCGGTGAATGGAATTCTCAGAAGGAAGAGAGACGATTGAAGATGAACCACGCAGTGGAAGACCTTCATCTTCAAGAACCGATGAGAATGTCGATAAAATAAGGGAACTTGTGAGTTCATATCGTCGGTTGACAAGAATGATCGGGAAAGCGTTAAATTTGAATCACACCACAGTTCATCAGATTTTGACTAAGTAATTGAGGATGAGAAATATCTGCGCAAAAATGGTTCCAAAAAACCTTTCGCAGGAACAAAAGAACATCAGGAGAGAAAGGTGTCTTGACTTCTTGGAATCGATTGAAAATGATCCCCATTTTATCCATTTTATGGAACGTGTCATTACTGGTGACGAGACTTGGGAGTTTGAGTACGACTCAGAAACCAAGCGCCAAAGCATGGAATGGCACACTTCAAGCTCTCCAAGACCCAAAAACAAGAATGAGCAAGTCGAAGATCAAATGCACGCTGATTTGCTTTTTTGATAGCCAGGGACTTGTCCACAAAGAGTTTGTGCCTCCAGGCCAAACAGTAAATCGACAGTTTTACAGAGAGGTTCTTGGAAAACTTCGAAAAAGGGTCAGGCGTGTGAGACCAAACATCTAGAACAACTGGATGTTGCATCACGACAATGCGTCTTGTCACACAGCCATTTAAGTAAACGAGTTTTTAGCCAGTAAAAACATTCCTGTGGCTCCTCAGCCTCCTTGTTCGCTTGACTTGAGTCCCTGTGACTTTTTCTCTTTCCGAAATAGAAAAATCACCTCAAGGGACGTCATTTTGAGACCATAGAAAACATTCAAACGACTGTAACCGACCAGCTGAAGGCTATTCCAGTATATGAGTTCCAGCACTGCTATGAGGAATGGAAGAACCGTCTCCAGCGTGGCTTCCCAAGAAAGTTATTTTGAAGGAGACGACACTGAATGGTACTGTCTCATTGTGCCTTAATTTATACACCTCGTATATGAGATACCCACAAACACACAATAACAGACTGTACTTCTCGAAGCGTTCACGGCACAAAAGAAATGAGCATAATCTCATGTTTTGTCTACTTCAGCCAAGGACAAAGCTACTACAGTTCGCTTTGGAAGCATTTCACAGAAAAAGTACCTGTATTAAAATTGTCGTTTTCATTTCATCCGCTCTCCAAATTTAAGCATTCATGATGCTCAAAATGTGATGGGAAAATTTTACGTTAGATTCGAGTTTAGTACAAAAATAGCATCTAACACGTATACAATTCATTCTCAAGTTTATTTAAGTTTCTTTTCTGCATTATTAGTTATAAGGAAAACACCAAGGCTGACTGCAATTAAAAAAATAGATTTCATTGAATTAGGACCTTTGATCTCATTGTATTTTTATTTATTTTCATTTAATCACATCAATATTACTAGAACAATAACAATGTATGTTACATCGTACATTGTTCAAATTTCATTCTGTAATAATGTCAGATTCAATTAATATCCAGATATAACACCCGGAAAAGTTTTCTTAATGCCTTTCGCTTACAGTCTGCTCCAGTCGAACAGCTAATCCGTCGTACGCAAAAAAGAAAATTACAGATCAATCGAACTAAGAGAGAATTTATGTTCAATCATGTTTATTCAAGTTATAGTCTAGCAAATCTACGGCTTACGGATTTTATTTAACTTTCCTGAAATCAAGGCAATTCATACGTGAAATACAGTTATTTTATGGAAGTTATTCTTACTCTTAGAGGAGAAATATGTATAGAGCCATTTGGAACAATGAGGGGAGTTTTATTTTACAGATTTATATAGTTTGTGTTACTCTCATATTTATTGTCGTAAAGTTTTATGATTTCGTTACAGTTGCCGCAATATACCTGCTTGTAGATTTGTAAAGTTTGGTACAGTTGTTGTCTAAGGCTAGATGAACATAAGCACGAAGTGTGTAAATTCGGATAGAATTTCGGATATAATTACAATTCAGTATTGTCTCCTTTAAAAGAACTTCCTTGGGAAGCCACACAGCGCCGGAGACGGTTATTCCATTGGAACTCATATACACTGGAATAGATTTCAGCTGGTCGGCTACAGCCGTTTGAATGTTTTCTATGGTCCCAAAATTTTTCAATCTCGGAAAAAGTCACAAGGACTCAATTCGAGGCGAATAAGGAGGCTAAGGAGCCACGGGAATATTTTTACTGACTAAAAAACTCGTTTACTGTAATGGCTGAGTGACAAAGTGCATTGTCGTGATGCAACATCCAGTTGTTCTTGATGTTTAGTCTCACAAGCATGACCCTTTTTCGAAGTTTTTCAAGAATCTCTGTGTAAAAGTGTTGATTTACTGTTTGGCCTGGGGACACAAACTCTGTGAACAATTCCCTGGCTATCAAAAAAAGCAAATCAGCATGAATTTGACCTCCGACTTGTTCATTCTTGCTTTTGGTTCTTGGAGAGCTTGAAGTGTACCATTCCATGCTTTGGCACTTAGTTTCCGGGTCGTACTCAAACACCCAAGTCTCATCACCAGTACTGACACATTCCATAAAATGGGAATCATTTTCAATTGACTCCAAAGAGTCAACACACCTTTCTCTCTTGATGTACGTTCGATCCTGCGAAAGGTTTTTGGAACCATTTTTACGCAGATTTTTATCATCCCCAATTCTTTAGTCATAATCTGATGAACAGTGCTGTGATTCAAATTTAACTCTTCCCCGATCATTATTGTCATCAACCGACGATCTGAACGCACAACATCCCGTATTATATCGACATTTTTATCGGTTCTTGAAAATGAAGGTCTTCCGCTGCGTGGTTCATCTTCAATAGACTCTCTTCCTTCTGAGAATGCCTTAAACCACCGAAAAACCTGGGCTCTTGAAAAAACACTGTCTCCGTAGGCGTGTTGAAGTTATGCAAACGTATCCTTTGCGCTGTGTCCAAGTCTGAAGCAAAACCTGATAGCACACCGTTGCTCAAAATTAATGTCACTCATTTTTTAAACGCACTAGGAAAAACCGGTTTACGAGTTTTATCTCCCTTCCAAGTCCCGTCTCCGCAGTGGTGCTAGATCGTTCGCTACGTTGCCACTATCATTACTTAATTTACACACCTCGTTTAAGGTCTGGTCAACAAAAAAAAAATAGTGATCCAAACTTAACGCCTTGTTGATTATGAGAACATGGAAAATAAAGTAACGATCCCAAATAGTATTCAGTTATAATTCATTTTTGGAGAATGATATTGGTATTATAATTCCGGAACCTTAATTCAAACGAAATGAAAATTATTAGACTTAACTGATTTAACAAGAAATTCTCACCTTCGTTGGTGGTAAAATGAACAAAAGATGCCAATAAATAACAGTATGAATTCCAACGAAATCGTAGAACTGGAAGAAGCTTTAACATCAAATGCCTGCATCTCACATAAATTTGTTAATAATGCCAGACAGAATGTACAAGCAGTTGTCTATTGGACGGTACGTTACCGCTCGGATGTCGACAATTTTATTTATTTTGCCTGTAAGTGGTTGATTTTGTGTGAATTTGGTCGATTTTTTAGGTCGAAAAATGGGCGTTTCCATTTAAAATTTTCAAGTTGACCTTCAAATGACCTTGAAGGCCACGGTCAGGATCAATTTAAAAGTCATAATTAAGTTCGTTTTTCAAAACTCAACAACTTTGGTGTAAGTAATTTTCTCGATTTCTGGTCACCACTGAAAAATCGGGTGTCCCGTTACTTTTTGTACAGTCTGTAAATGTAATATTTAAACAAATGGAATGCATTAGCAAGCTCCTTCTAGTTCTTTGACTTCGTTACAATTGTAGCAATATACCTACTTGTAGGTTTATAGTTTGATACAGTTTTTATCTGAGATGAAAGAAGGTCTAGATGAAAATATAAGGTCTGTTGAATAAAAGAATAATTAATACGTCTTGTTAATTAACAATTAATTAACAATTAACAAGAGTAATTAATTTTTGGAGAAAGATATTGGTAAATCTTCAAGTATTTTTAAAACGTCTTCAAATATTCTTTCTAAGAACATTGTTTCTTTTTGCATAGAAAAAGGTCACATTTTTTTACAATTACTTTATTTGAAGAATAATTAAAAATTAGTAAAATAAGTTTATTAAACTGACCAATTTTAAAAGTTGAATGGAAACTTCAAAATTTGCAAAACAAGCTTTCAACCTTATTCCAAGCCTCCAGAACAATTTCAAAGAAGGTTCAACATTTTTATTTGTGTCTAATGTTGTCACTGGTGAATCTTCGTGGAAGCTATATATCGAGGGACTGACAGTAAGTATCAATATATCTGAATAGTTTTAATACGACCGAGATGTATTGCACAAATGTTACAATGTGAGAATAGCGAGAATAGACATCCACAGCACATTGACCCTACCCCCACAGATAATCCCAAAAATAGCATCAAATCCAATGCCAATATGCAGGAACATCATTCATTCATTCACAATACCATCGTCTGGGAGGGATTTATTTATGTTTGACGTATCAAATCCTAACACTTTTTTACATCAATTATATCCCTTGTAAGAAATATAGAATAGCAAACAAAAAATATCAGGTTTTTAAATATATACATGTGTAGGAGACCAACTCTTAACAGGAACTCAGAAACACGTCCTGATTTATCAGAATCAAAGGTTTCGAAAAAAATATTTTGCACATCATTTTCCTTTTAGGCTAGAACCATAAAGGTGTAATGAGAGGAGGACGTCAGAGACGAAGAGAGTCAAGACGTCAGGGTTTAGCTTAACAATGATTGTTATTTTTTGTCATTTGAGGAGCCCATTATTGCTTTTTAAGGTTAAATAATTTACCAGTAAACGCCATATTATATACTTTTCAACACCCTTTATAGCTAACCAACATTATTTAAAACCGAATTCCATATAACACAGTTTTAATGATGAAAATCCAGATATATGTGATATTTTTAAACGGCATAGCTTATCTATATTGGTTACAAAAAAAACTGTATCAATGTAATAAAAATGCGTGCATATTAGTTTATATTAATTTAACAAAATATTAACTTCTTGGATTAAATGGATGACAAAATACTCGTATTTACCTACCTTTTATAGCTTAACGGACTCAGTGTTTAATCAGTCAAATTCGTAATAAAGTGAAAAGCATAATTTGAAGAGGAGCTCTCGATCCCTTTGTAAACATCACAGCGATGAGGTATTTGATGTTAATAGCATAGTATATTATTTTGTCTTTTGTATCGGATAATTAATCTGATCTTGACACATCTATTAACAAGTCAGGTATGGTTAACAGGTATTGACACAAACCATTTTATTTGACAAATTAAAAGATAAGGTCTCAAATACGGACTACCATCCCGCTGTTAAGTTCTGAAATTATTATTAACCTTTATGCATAAAAAAATGCATAAAAAAGTATTTTATATCACAGATTGTTTATGAGTAACACTTGTTGATCTTGGGTTGGGCGTGTATATTGGATTTCTCGTTCGGAAGGGTAACGTTGAAGTTAAATTTTTCCACTTTGAAAAAAATTAAATAATTTGACTAAAAAAAAAAATAGAAAAAAAAATGTCCTAGTAAGTTTTGACACTGCTCTTCATGAATCTGTTATTAGATTTTTGAAATTCATAATGCCGGATGCAAGTTAGCAGTTGCTGAAAAAAAAAATGCATTATAATAATGAAAGTATGTAGATCAGAGATTTGGGGTTAGTAATTGTGAAGCAGACTTCTACAATTTGAATAGGTGGATTCAGAAAGGTGTATAAAAAATTCTGGATTAAAGATAGCGTATTCAGAATGTCAACTTATAATAGAAAGATGATAGAAATAATGGAAAAATATGCGTCAACAACTTTAACTACGTACTTGATTTTAAATTTTTATAATTCAAAGTTGCAGATTCAAGATGGGGATCGAAAAACAAAAATCATGATATACGAACTCTTGAGTACATATTTTCATCAATATTACCAGAGTTTCCACTCCTTTTTGGAAACCATCACTTCTTGAGATCAATTGAAATTGCTTACCAAAACGAGAAATATTCATCACATGAATAAGTCAAATGATAATAATCCATTTTGTTATTTAGAATTTTTTTTGAAACATTATATACATTTCTCAATTCGGTAACAGAATGAGAACAATGCCTTTACCAAGTAAATAGCTAAAATACATTCTTTTTATCAACTGGTATCTTGATGGCGCAAGTTTGAATCCATATCCAACTGAAACAGTCATATTGAATTCCAAAAAATCAAATATATTATTTGTCATTAGCAACCCCCAAATCGTAATCAATGATGCCAAAACAAATGGATAGAGATTTCTGTTCCCCATATTGGATCCACCGTCTTTTTATAATCTGATTTCAGATTCGTAATCAGCGACCTCAAAAACTTATTTAAGTATATAGTTTTTAGTCCAAATTCTAGAACTTAAATTTTCTGTCCCCCATATAGGATTTGACCGCCATATTAGATCCGCCATTTTGAATTTTAAAAATCTGACTTCAGGTTCGTAATTGGGGACCCTAAAACCCCAAAATAATGATGTTTGAATAAAGACGAGGAACCTTTTTTCGAGCTAATATATTGGATTTCCCTTCCTCTAAGGTTAATAAAATTATATTACCGTCATTGTCATTGCATAATACATAGTTAATAAAAACATTAAACAAAGAACCTAAATTTAGAAATTTAATCTAAATGACTGACGTGTCCACCTTCCACTTCCAAACATTTGATCCAATGTTTCATTTTTCATTCTAGAGAATCGAAAACATTGTTGAGTAATTGAAATTGTTAATCTCCTGTAATTTATTTGTAGCCTGTACATCTTCTAAATTTTCTAAAGGAGTTTTGAGAACCGAGTTTTACCGGAGTAGCCATACATTTGGGAGGGTTTGTGGATGTTCATTAAAAATTTGCCACATAACTGTAGGCCTTCCTTTCTATTCACACTTCCTGTTTCTCTAAATAAATCCACAAATCTAACCAAAACTAGGCGAAACTGATCGAAATTCATGATTATGTGTGGAAATTCTGTTTAAAAATTCTAAAAGGTGACCCGTGTTGAATAACCCTACTAGTCACCACCCCTTCTACCATTTTTAAAGTAATTCATTCATAAAATATATGTATTCTGCTGTGATTAGGCCTACCATATTTAATTTAATTTAGTATTACAAACTTTATAACTTGTCAGTTCTAAGAGAAATAATTCAAGCGGGACTGATGCCACGACATACTTTAAGTACACTTTTTTTATGTTTGTGTATGTTTTTCCAATTGGTCTAATCATTAGGTAGTTTGTTGAAACAAATTCTGGAGTAGTACTGCTTTTTGACTGATTTCTGTTTTTTTTTTTTTTGGATTACTGATTATGAATCTAAGGTTTTCCAACAAAAAAAATTCCTTAATTTTTAATAATTATTCTTGAAAACACGAAAAAAACTGTCTTTCTTCAGGTTTTTTGACTGTAACTCAAAAAATATCAATTTTTGTTAAAACATCATCCCATACAATAATAAACTGGATAAAATTTTCCATGAATTGAGTCTTTGCGAGGCGTGCCGTTTAGGCGCTATTACCAGTTACAGTTTATTTGTTTTGTTAATATTTGTTTTCATATTAGCGCAGCTGAAACAAGAAACATATCTCCTGTATTGGCCTTGACTAGATACAAGGATGGTGATGTATGTACATCAACATGTGTTGATGATGGACCTGTAGATCCAATTTTAACAAAAAAAAAATACTGACTGACGAATCCTCATTAGCAGTGGCGGTGCGTGATCCTAAGATTGGGGGTGCACCATACATAAAAATAACGATAATCATAAGAATAATAAGAATATTCCTAATATGAGATAAATATTTATATGTTATATTTAATATGAGATAAATATTTATCTCATATTAAGATTATTCTTATTAACTTTATTAATTTGAAAACTTACCTAATTTTCTTTGTAAATGAGCTCAATTCTGCGATTTTTACAATGTGCAAATTTTTCAATTACTTTGTTGTTAAAATTTTCGATATTTGTAATAAAGTATTTTTCAATGGAGAGCATAGCCAAAGCCGACAGTCTTTTCTGGCACATGGTGTTGCGCAAAAATGTCTTTATTCGTTTTAAAGTCGAGAAACACCTTTCGGCTTCTGCTGACGAAACAAGTACTGTAATGATGATTTTCAATAATTTAGCACTTTCTTCAAAAGTTGACTCTAGATTATTGGAATTAAGAGATGTATTTAGTGATAGAGCTCCGCTTAAATTTCTAAACTCAATTCGTTGATAAATTAAGGACAACTCGGTACGTAATTTATTTATGTCCAAAAACGGGTAAGATTCGACTGTTTGTTTTAAGTAATTTTCTGGAAATGTTTTAACATATTCCGAAAATTTTTCTGGGAGAAGTAAATTGGATGCTACCAAGTGTCCAGTAAAATTAAATCTCTCCTTAGCTTGACAGATTATAATGTCACACACTTCCTTTAGTTCTCTATTTTTGTCTTCCGTAGAAGTGTCTACTCGTCTCCTTTTTATTGGTTGTATTTTATTTGGTTCATCTTCAGTGCTTGTGGCGGTTTCGGTGCTATTTCGTATTGCAGAAATTTCTCTAATAAAACCATATATAGACGTTTTTACATAAACTGGATCAGTTTCTCTTTTTTGTAACTGATTATACAGAATGTCGACATGTGGCATAATTTTGTGAAAATTACCTAACCAAAATAGGAAATCGTTATCCCTTAAAGTTATTTTCAATCCACTGGCTTTATCAATAGTAGGTGGATGTTGTATAACTTTTTTCATCTCAATCAATTCTACACATTCCAGCAATTCTTCTTTGTTTTCGAACACAGTATTTACTAATCTAGAATTGAAATTCCATCTTGTAGGTGCTGATCGGGGTAATCGAGTTCCTACTACTTCATCAAGAACTTCGGTACATTCTGCGGAATTAGAGAAAAATGAACAAAACCCTCCCAAAGTTGCAAAGAATACTCGTACGTTCCGATTAGCAGAAGCCGCATTTCCCATAATTAAATTTAATTGATGCGCATAACAATGCACATATTGGGCAGTTGAATAACTCATCTTAATCCTAGCTTGAGCTCCATTCGATGATCCACTCATAACGGCAGCTCCATCATATGTTTGAGCAATCAATTTATGTGGGTCATTTTTAACATGGTAGTCTAGTTCACTTTTTAAACACTCCGCCAATGACTCTGCATCATGTTCTACTGGTTTTAAAAAACTCCAGAATCTTTCTACAGGCTTTCCACCCACCATGTAATGATATATTAAAGCCAACTGAAAAATTATAGAAACGTCTGTAGTTTCGTCTGCTATTATAGCAACAAAAGTGGATTTTTAATTTCAATGGTTATTTCATCGTGACAAACTTCAAGCATACACTGAAGTAGATCGTTTTGTATAGTATTAGAAGTTTCTTTAAAAGCCGCCGCGTTTTGTAAATGATACTTCATAGCCTCGTCTAATTCGGCACTGAAATCAATCAACCCACGAAAAATACCTTGATTGGATGATGTTTCCAATTCATCGTGTCCTCTTAGGGCCAGTTCAAATTTTCCATAAAAAACGAATACAGTTAATAATAAAGTTTAAAACATACCTGTTTTTTGAAACCGCTTCATTGTGTGCTGCCACTGCTCGTCGATGAGCAGAATCGAGCATTTTGGCAATATTTGCAGTGCCTAGCATGGCTAAATTCAAAACATTATTCATGTGTCCAGCAGAATTTGCATGTTTTTTTATTTTCTCGTTTATGTGATTTAAATCCGTTACTCCAGTTTTGGTCCAAGGTGTTTCTCCGCCAAACAAAACACACGAAAAACAAACCACTGCGTTCAATACATCGCATCCACTTAACCACAAATGTTTTTTAAATAAGCCATTATTAAGTTCTTACAAATTGTTTATTTTTTCCTTTCACGTCTAATTTTAAATTAATTTGTGGAGTGGGCCTACCTAAAGTTTTAATTTGCACTTTTTCCTCCAAACTCAAGCTAGAGAATGGAGTTTTTAATAAGTTTTGAATAGAATTCATTATTTCAAACTAGATTCTAACCGAAAACCCGACTTTATATTTATAAAACGTGAGCGATAAAACAGCGATGTACGAAAACAATTCACAAACTAACCGATTCTGACCTCTGTCACTCTCGTGCGCTCTTAAACTCCGCACATCATATCTATAGGATTCGCCCACTCTTTTTCGTAATTGTGGAGGGGCAAGCAGTAACAATACGCGTTCGCTTTTTCGTATTGCACGGAAGCACGATCGTATTGTCGATTCCCGTGCCGCGATCGGAAACCAGTGGAGTTGGAGATAGAGACCTAGCGTCTAGTGCATTCGTAACGCTGCGGCCAAATAATATTGAGATGGTATTAACGCTAGGGATGCGGAAAGGCGATAAATTAAGATTGCATCCATTAATTACTAAATAAAATTATTAATGCTAAATTGTCGGTAGTGCGCGCGCACCAGCGCACCTTATAGCCCACCGCCACTGCTCATTAGTATCGATAACTGGCGTCTTTATTTTATAAACAGGTATCGCAACAATGAGGACACAAGATTGTCCAAAACAGTCCCAGCCTTTCCAATGCAGGGTTGCAGAGTTGTGACAGGTTGGAGCCCATCTCTTTCCCAACCTCGGTCTTCAGGTCTGATTCCATTGCCAAGCCAATGTTATCCCTGACGGTAGACTCCTAGGGAATGTTGCTGGGCAGCTGCTTCGTTTAGAAGAAGCGAGGCAAAGTTGGTAGTCATGTAAAATGAAGATTTAACATAATATTTGCACCCCACGTTATTCTGTAACGGAGAATCTGTGGATATTGGGTTGCAGTCAGTGGCGGTTGGTGCTCAAGTTTTTTGGTGTTATATAGGTGTTATATAGGTTTTGGTATTATATTGTAACCCCACATTCTTTGGTATGAGCGATAACTAATAGCCAAGCCACCAATGCTACAAGGAAACGATATCCATCCTTGAATTTACCAACTATTGTACAAGATTATCTATTTAAAAAAGAAATGCAGTAATACAAGTTTACTTCGTTTCTTCGATCTACATTCGATATAAATCTACTACAAATCTATTTTCTATTAAAATTATGAAAATAAAGTGAAAACATGCCACTGAATCTCTCTCGTGATTCGTGTAGTCGGTTCGGATGACAAAACGATTTTGTGTAATGTGTAAAAATAATGTTTTAAAAGTACCAAAAATGTACCAAAAGTTGATTTGGTTTTTTTAGGTACTAGCAAAAAATCCGAAAAAAAGTGACATTTTTTCATGGTTTTTGACATAACTAAAAAATCCAGAAAAAACTTTTCTGTAAAAAAAATCGGCAGCCCAAAATACATACACGAGCCAAAAATTATAACTATTCCACAATTTCTTTCAAAAAGAGTCTTTTTAGCACGTAATGACTAAACTACAATTACTAACATGCATCATCAATGTACAATATTTATATATCATAAACATCTGCATAATATTGGTTTAGATTTGTAATTTAAACAGTACAATAGTTTATTGGCTTCAAAAAAAGATAGACGAGTATTTATAAAGATATATCGAGATTCAATGATTGATTGTGTTGCTCTACTTATACCCGGTGGTATATTTATGTTGTTTTTGAAACTCGTCCAGGGTCTTGTCTAAGTGCTTTTTTCTGTCTCTCCCCCGTCACATATCGACCTATTAATTTATCGTCTTCACACGGAAAATTGATCTCAGGCAACACCTATCAATCCCTATCGTGACTCTATTAACTAATGCAATTCGGGAGGGGAAAACACGGAGGACGAAAATGCACGAATACGTGAGAGATTTAGCTGTTGCTCCTTGAAACATTTTTTATCGTTTAAAATAAGATCTCTTACATCTTAGAAGAACAATACACGGTGGAGACTTTAACTGGAATATATTCGCTAGGGTGGTGAATGATTTTTAAAAAAAATTCCCGAGACACGTCAACTTTTAAATGTATTTACCTACATTTTGCAAGTAATATGAAAAAATATAGCCCTTCAGGGGTGGCTGAAACCACCCTCGACCTGATTTTTTCAAATGCAGCCCTATGGCTTGTGACCCCTCATTGTAAAGCTGGTGGAAAGAGGAATCCAACGCACTGATCAAATTTTAATTTTTAGTATGTTTGTAGGGTTGCATACAATTAAAACGTAATTTTATAGTTTAATTTATTTTTAACGCAACAATTTCGTACTCAAAATGTGTGTTGTTTAGTTTTGGAATGTAAACCTTACTTTTCATATGTCCGCACATAAAATTCCAAACAATTTTTTGCCACAACTGATATTTGTTATTTTTTGCTAGTGTTTTTACACGGCCGCAAAGAGTAATTTAGTTTGTATGCTGTATTCAGAGTTTGAAACGAAGTGTTATTTCAAATTGGTGAAAATGTCTTATTTAACTGAATCACTAAAAATCGAAATTTTGATGATGATTGGATATGGTGATAGGGCGCGAACTCAATGCGAAGTTGTTCGCTTGTTTCGAGAAACGCATCCTGATATGCCACCACTAAATCAAGGTACCATTAGTAAAATTGAGGCACAATATCGAGAGATGGGTCATGTCAGGAAAGTACCGAGTAAGAGGCAGGCTGTTGTTGATGACGACACGAAGTTGAATTTGTTGCTTGCTCTAGAAGAAAATCCAATCACTCCAGCCCGTCAACTGGCCCGTGATAGTAATCTTAATCACAAAACAGTTTTAAAAATACTTAAATATGAGAAAAAACGCCCATATAAAATGCAAGCTGTTCAAGAGCTACTTGAAAATGATGATCCAGATCGACGGTTGGAATTTTGCGATTTATTGATGACTTGTATTGATCAAAACCAGTTATCTTTAGAGTGGATAGTTTTCTCTGACGAGGCTACTTTTACATTAAATGGGCACGTAAATCGCCAAAATTGTCGTTACTGGGCTGAATAGAATCCCCATTGGATGAGGGAACTTCATACTCAGCGCCCACAGAAAACTAATGTGTGGGCCGGAATAATACAAGATAGAATTGTAGGACCATTTTTTCTTTGAAGACACTCTTAATGGAGCAAGATACTTGCGTTTACTCCAGCACGAACTAATGCCAGTGCTATGTCATTTATTTCCAAACCCCTTAAACCCTAACTTGACCGACGAGAGGTTATGGTTTCAGCAAGATGGGGCCCCACCACACTATGCTGCCATTGTTCGTCAGTATCTGGACATAATTTTTCCCGGTAGGTGGATTGGGAGGCGAGGTAATATTGAGTGGCCAGAAGATCTCCAGATCTTACACCACTGGATTTCTTTTTGTGGGGACATCTTAAAAGTAGGGTTTACATTCAGAAACCCAACAACATAGCAGATCTGCAGGAAAGGATAAGAGAGGAAATCGGAAAAATAACACCGCAAATGTTGCATAATGTAAGGGACGAAACGTACCACAGACTGGGATGCTGCCAACAAGTGAATGGTGCACATTTTGAACAATTGTTACGTTGAAAATAAATTTAATTTTTAAATTGTTTTAATTGTATGCAACCATATAAAATAACTAAAAATTCAAATTTGATCAGTGCGTTGGATTACTCTTTCCACCAGCTTTACAATGAGGGTCACAAGCCATAGGGTTGTATTTGAAAAAATCATGTCGAGGGTGGTTTCAGCCACCCCTGAAGGGCTATATTTTTCATATTACTTGCAAAATGTAGGTAAATACATTTAAAAGTTGATGTGTCTCGGGAATTTTTTGAAAAATCATTCACCACCCCGCTAGCGAATATATTCCAGATAAAGTCTCCACCGTATATAGAGAAAAAATAAAATTTAAAAACGTGAATGTTTGAATCAGTGGCGGTGCGTGATATTTCAGTTAGCCATATCTTGAAAACGACGCATGGGACCCACTTCACTTTTTGCGTGATGACTATTCACCTCTTACAGAAAGGATTTATAGTGAAAAAACTGTCAGCAAAGTTTGCGAAAAAATGTTCAAAAACACTCTGGGTTCTCAGTAACGCTCTGTGGGATATTTGCAGTATATTTTTTTTCATAATCTAGAAACAAATATAAGGAGACGTTTTTCGATTTGTTGCAAAATATTTTTTTTTCAAAAAGTTATGGCCATTTTAATTTTAATTTTATAGGAACATTTTGTTTCCCAAAATTAAAATGGCCATAACTTTTTTGAAACAAAAAAATATTTTGTAACAAATCGAAAAACGCTTCGATTTTCGCGAATCACTTTTGGCTAGTTTCTTCAAAACTGCAACATAGACTGAAACAGACTCACTCTTCTCTTGTTTCCTTTTGTCGAAAAATGTAACGTTCGGCAATCTCGGACGGTGTAGGTTGTAAATGGTTGGTTACTACCTTAATCAGGTCTTCATATTTATAGTCTTCCGGCTTTTTCGGACTACATAGATCTACCATTAACTTAAGGTATCATCTCGGACGGCGGTTATTAACATTGCAGTTTTTAAATCTTCTCCAATACTATTGGCTTTAAAATACTGATTTAAGCAAGAAATGTATGTTGACCAATTCTTCTACTTCGAAAAAGGTTCTAACTTTCCCACGGATATTTTATTTAACTTTCTAAAAACCGACTACGTCAGTGTAATATCTTTGCCTTGATTTATATAATTTAAGGAATAGGGCGAATAACCACTCCGATGATTTAACAGGAAATAAGATGTTCCATATTGCATACCATGCAACTATTATAATTCTGATGCTAAAACGGATTACTGCAATGTTTTTTTATTTAACTATGCAATTTTTGCATAATATCAAGTTGCACTGAAAATAAAACACGTTCTAATTTCATGCCTTCATGCATGGTGGGCACTATTAGTTGTTAATATCAAGTCTAAAACTTTGTGGTCTTAATCACTTGTTTAACAGAAACAGAAGAACCCATTTCTGCATTCGAATGAGATAATGAGATGGAATAAATGACCACGAATGTCAACTGCAATGGCAATGCCTCCATCACACACTTTGCATTTGACAGAAAACAAAATATCATAATGTGTCTTTTTGTTCACTACGGGTTCGTTAGGTGTGAAAAACTCAAACTCGCACTTTCTAATAACACTATTTATTTATGTAAATACAAAACGAATTAAACACTATATCGCTGGTTAAGAAGAAGACTGTCACAAGTCAAAAAAATTATGTGCGTCAAAAAAAAGTATTATGTTGCGCGCAAAACTAGTTAATACGGTCTTTCCTAAAATCTATTGTGAATATCCCACTTATGTCATATGACACCAGCCCCATTTCGGAGAGACTAGCCAAACTTAAGATGTGACTCTTTTACACATAAATGTACTAGTGATGTAACGAATGTTCGCATTCGCGAATATTCGCATCTTTTTTGCCATTCGCATTCGTATTCGCAAGAAACGATGCGAATATTTGGCGAATGTATTTGACAAACAAAAAGGAAATTATATATGGATTGGATGGATATGGAATGATAATACAACTGATATGATTTATAATTTATGGAACCGCCTTGAACCAAAAATTTTTCTTGTTAATACAGTTCAAACACGTTCCAAAACATTGCATTTTCTTGTTAACCGGTGACGTTATTCTTCCAGCGTGTTGAACCACATTTAAAAACATCCGGTATTTGTGTTTGAACCGTTTGTTCTGTCTTTTTCTTGCAAGATCTTTGTTGGACAGGGAAAATGTAAAAATGCCGCAGATTGTAAGGTTAGGTATATAATCATCAGTTTCCAGTTTTTGTCAAATGTTTTGTTATTTTATGGTAATTTTTACCATAAACATTGAAAATGGACCCCGATTATGCCGGTATTGTAAAAATACAAATAGAGGATCTGTTAATATAAGATACGTTAATAAAAGAGTGGAATACTCGTTTTGGCTAAGCCCATAGAACTGTAAACGTGATAAACGATCCATTGGAATCAAAACCTTGTTTCCTTGACGTTTGGCCGTTTGAGGTTAACTCGACGGTTTAAAAATATTCGTTTTCTTGAAATCAGAATTGCTGACGTCAACCTTTAAATACGGTTTGAAACGTACGTTGAATACGGTTAACAAGAAAAAACGCCTTTAATGTGACTAGCTTCGTTCATTCAACCTGTAACCGCTCGGCTATGTTCAGTTTAAACATGGCTGACACGAAATGTCAAACCTATATCACATTTTGCGCGCGCTTTACTTGAAAGTCAACATTCGCATTCGCATTAGCATTCGCGAATATTGGATATGAATATTCGCATTCATTCGTTACATCACTAAAATTATCTATTTATTTACAATCATTTTACAGGAAAAACAGGTTGTTTATGTTTTTTGAGTTGTGACGGTCTTCTTCTTAAACAGCGATATTACTAACACTAACTTATTTCTGTACAATTTATATTCGACTATTTTACGAAGACCGCCACGCGTGATATTGAAGAGAAACTAAATCATCCCGCGCCGATATGCTTCTCTATACACCCGGTTGGCTTGCGCTGGCATATTCCAGCATTCCGTTTCGAAAGAGGTCGAAGTTTGCGGAAGGTCCTGGAGGCTTACGCAACGCGGTGACGTGTCGGTGAGTTACACTTGTTTTGCTGTACCGCTGACCGGGTGGTGGTCCCGGTGGATGGACCGGTGCTGTAATGGTGTTTTCGCCACAGTAAGACAAAAAAAGTCCTGTGGATGGTCGTATCAGATGTTACAAACAGGACTAGCGGGGTTAACCATAGCTGCAAAAGAAATTACCAGTAAGACGGTAATTACCAGTACGGGTAAATCAATAAACATCTACACAGATAATATAGGTACATACAGGGTTTGTCCGGAAAGTAATGTCAGTGAGCTTTGAAAAATGGTTTTTATTGGTTCTATGTGTACAAATCTTTAGAAACTTTCAAAATACATTCCTCCTGCGTCCACACATCGGTTCCAGCGGGTCTTCCACGCATCAAAAGCCGCACGGTAGTCGTTTTCCGGAATCGCCTTTAAAGCGTCGGTGCAAGCCTTCTGAATGTTTTTCACCGACCCAAATTGCTGTCCTTTCATTGGGGTTTTGAGACGCGGAAACAGAAAAAAGTGTGGGGGGGGGGGGGCACATCGGGGCTGTAGGGAGGCTGGGGAACAACGGTGATGCCTGCCTTGACGAGGTAATCGGCCACGAGGAAGCAGGTGTGCGAAGGCGCATTGTCGTGGTGAAGCTTCCAGGATTTTGAGATGTCTGGGCGGACGCGATTCACCCTGCGTTTCAGCCGCTTCAGCGCCTCGACGTAAAATTTTCCGGTTACGGTTGTCACCTGCGGAACGAACTCATGATGGACCAATCCCCGGCAATCAAAAAATACAATCAGCATTGTCTTGATCTTTGACCTGGACATCCTGGCCTTCTTGGGGCGAGGGGAGTTCGACGTGTGCCATTCCGCACTTTGCCTCTTCGTCTCCGGATCGTATTCAAAGACCCAACTTTCATCCCTGGTAATGACATCATCAAGGAAAGCGGGGTTGTCTTCGCAGGTGTCCAAAAATTCTTGGCAGGTTTTGACGCGCCTCGCTTTTTGATCGTCCGTTAGCACTTTTGGCACGAGCTTCGCGGACACCTTCCTCATTCCTAAAGACTCCGACACAATTTCGTAAACAATGGTTTTCGTAATGTCTAATGTTTCGGAAATTAAACGGACACTTAGATGACGGTCAGTGTTCAACAACTCACGCACACATTTCACATTGTCGTCGGAACTGGAGGTTGATGGCCGTCCAGCGCGCTTCTCGACGTTGACATCTTCCCGACCTTCTGCGAAGGCCTTGTGCCACCGGAAAATTTGCCTGTCCGAAAGACAATCGACACCGAAAGCCTTCTTCAATATTGGAATGGTTTCCGCAGCACTCTTCTCCAGTTATAACAATATATGTAACTAACAATATATGTATTTGTGAGTTGGGTGAAAGGCCAAGAGTCATGCGCAGTGCAAAGGCAATAGAGAAGCTGACAGATTATCTCAAAACACGGCCAGTCTAAGTATTTTTAGACCTACTCTCAATAGCACCTTGCTATATGCAGAAAATTATCGAAATAAACACCCACGAGAAATTCAGGAAGATGTGGGATGAAACAACCATCTATGCAATATGAGGCTAAGCGAAACACCCTTTGCAGGGAGGTGTGAACAGGAAGATGAAACACTGCAGCACCTACTCTGTAACTGTTATGCTATCTCATCAATGAGATATTCCATATTAGAACAGCGTTGACCTTCAATGGTCTAGTGAGAAAGCTCCCCTTGGGTCACATCAACAATTTTTTCGACAGAATTGATGGTTCTAATAGCTAGGGCGGCTACCTCAAGGAGGATGCACATGGTGCATACATGCTGTAACTCTCTGAGTCACACTCCATTAGTTCCAGAATCCAAAACGTACAACGCAAATTTTTATTGATGTAGACCGGCCTTAAGAATAACACGCACGCTCAAGCTTTTGGAGAGCTCGGTCAACTACCCTGCTTTCCAAATAATGTAGTTACATAGATATTAAGAACATGTCAACTTCGTTTCGCTTACTTATTTTACGCAGTAAATACTTGCAAAAAATGCAAACAAACAAATCACCCCTTAACAGACAAAAGGCTCATTACGCTTTAAATGTTATTTACCAAATAAAAAGCTTTTTTTAATTGTGTTTGTGATTTCGATTGTTGAAGTACCTCTTAAATTTCGAGTTATTTCTAAATGTGGAGCAACGGTTTCATCAGAACTGTTTCCGATGACTGCCTCAAGCGTTTACTATTTACAGAGTTAACCTTTTTGATCTCTGCACAATAAATTTACATTTAAAGTCAGTGTAAATAAATAAATGAAACAAAAAATACATATTAGTCTTATACAATGTGGCTCACAAAAAAGGTCATACAATGTAATGTTGCACACAAATGGAAAAGCATTAAAAATAATAATAAAATGTGCGAAATATCAAGGATATATATTTGAAAAAAATGTTGAATACAATAACTCCTGATCAATTTGAGATATAGGCTTGAAAGGGGGACGTTAAAAAGTATCGAGTTCAGAAATTCTAAAAGTCATCAGTGTTATGATTTACGTATTATATTTATTGTGATAATCAAAATAAAAACAGTTACGACTTTTGATTTATTATTGTACTAAATATTCAGTATGTTCATTAATATGACTGACCATAAATGTTATGTTACACAATAAAAAATGGATCAATAGATAAAAAATTAAGAATTCATTATACAAAATATATGACGTTTATGTTCAGTAGGGTATATGTTGTAGAGTTTATGAATTCATGAGTTGCAGGTTGCGGACACTACCTTTATTGTCTTTCTTATTTTTTGTTTTGTTTTCGCTTTATAGCCATCACTACGCTGATGAGTTCCGTTAGAACGAAACAGCTGTCCGTGGTTGGTTGAAGGCGAATCTTATAATTGTTAATCTACTCATAGTTCATTCATTTATTTAAAATAACGTTAGTATTTTCTAGAAAAAAAAAAAAATAAAACAGCTACCAAAAATAACCACACTACAAAAAGTAAAAACATCACATATTTTTGACATTATATGTCTTTATTATGGGGCCCCTGGAAAATATTGCGATCGTGAGCTATTTTTAAATGTAGGATGTAGGGTTATAGGGTATCAGAAAGTATACCACGGGGCAGAATGACACTTACTGTGATTTTTTTATAACTGAAATTCAAGTAATAATATTGGCGATTTTTATACAAAAAACCTGGATACAAGATTAAGTTTATCATTCGAAAGTATTCAGCCTTTTTGTTCATGTTCAAATGTGGTTATTTATTTTATAATTAAGTACGAGGCATTTAATTTAGAATGTAAACGCCATCCGACCTATAACTGGTCACCAACTTCGTGTCGTCTTTGTCGAGTAGGCAAACTACGGATACCACGTTCCTAGAACTCACGCGGTTGTGAAGCGAAAAAGTGTGTATGACTATTAGTAGAATTGTATATAATGTATTAAATGTTTGATAATGTATTAAATGTTTGCTGATAGTCTAGGATACGGCGCGTCAAAAAATCCAAGAACCCTAACTGTCTGCCGCGTGGTAAATAAGCTCCCGAGTCAATGTGGAACTTTTTTTCTCATACCACATATACAGGGTGTCTCAGCTTTTAGTTTACAGACTTTATCTACTCACCCAGGATAGTTAGCACCAAACTTTATATATAAAAGTTACTTGAATTCATGAGGGCTATAAAATGACATATTCCGTTTGACATGTGCTAGTGACCTTGAGGTTATGTCAGTGTCAATATAAGTTTTTTAAATACAACACCCTGTATTTTTCGACATTTTTGTATTTCGACATTTTGTAACGAACAATTCTACACATATTTCATGTAACATACCCTATACCTCTCCTCAAACGTTTTCGAGATTTTCAAAGGCACGTGCAACATGCAATAGATGATTAATACGCCGTTTAGAAGCTGAAAATGTATTAAACTAATTGCTTATAATTACTGAAATATCCCATTGATCTGATTAAAATTACTTTTAACAATGCCTCTCAATTGTTTCAAAACTGACAAGGCAAACTGAAAATTCTTTCTATTGTAAAATAATAGCAGTTTGACTTTGAAAATCTCAAAAACGGTTGAAGATAGGTACAGGGTATGTTACATGAAATATGTGTAGAATTGTTCGGTAAATACAAAAAATGTCGAAAAATACAGGGTGTTGTATTTAAAAAACTTATATTGACACTGACATAACCTCAAGGTCACTAGCACATGTCAAACGGAATATGTCATTTTATAGCCCTCATGAATTCAAGTAACTTTTATATATAAAGTGTTTTGCTAACTATCCTGGGTGAACAGATAATGTCTGTAAACTAAAAGCTGAGACACCCAGTATATATGGCAAATATTTTACAACAGTTTTGAGAAATTCTTTCATGTTGGATTGCGAATAACTCCATACTGCCAGTCTTCGGTGTCTGCCACTATTTTTCCATAAAAGTGCATGTTGGAACAAGAAAATTGCTCTTTGGTAGATCCGGTTAGGATCAACTTTTTTTTCCGGTTGTCGTCCCCCCCCCTCCGAAACCGAAGAAGTTGTGTCTACCATTATTTTTCCCGGTTTATAAAAAATGGATACTTTGACTTACCGTTGCTTCCAGGCGGTTAGGGTCCACTTTTCTCCCAGTTTACAACCCCCCCTCTATCTCCAAAATGGCCACTTTGCCATATATATGTGGTTTGAGAAAAAATGCTCCACATCGACTCTGGAGCTGGAGCCTATTTACCATACGACAGACAGTTAGGGTTCATGGATTTTTTATTGGTTCATGATTTTTAGACTATGAGAGGACAGAACGAATTATAGTCAGTGTGGGAAAGGCCTGATGAATACTGTGGTTGGGGCAGAACTTCAAAAACTAACTACAAGAGTTCAAGGTGTGTCAGTTTTGCTACGTGGAGACGCGCATTGTCGTGCAGTAGTATATCTTTGTGCACTCGCGGCCGCAGAAGATGAGCTGAGCGTTCATATTGCCGAGTTGAGCACAATAGACAGTGACGATGGTATTGTCCGACAAACGAAGGCGATACACGCCACGAAGGCACCACGGTCTTTCTCAGGTGGATGTCAGGTTTAGGTACCGATTGTGCTGGAGCATCTGCGTCTACCCTCTGACGCTTACGGCTGTGATTTACATAAAGCACCAACTTTTCATCCCCAGTAACAAGATTATTCAACCAGTCAAAGTGACGACTGCGGGAGAGAAGTTGTGTGCAAATGTTACTCCGATGTTGGCGATCGGCTTCGCTAATAAACGTGGTATTCACTTGCCCAACGTTTGCACTTTGCCTAGCGTTTAGAGTCCACGTACTACCTAGGCCTGGCTACAGCTGAGCTCTTGTGCTATCTTTCGTGTGGTTCCGTACAGGTTTGCTTGGACAATCGTACGCGTTCGATATACGCGCATTTAGTAAATACGTCATCGACGCCATTTTGTTGTGGTAGGTTAGGTCTCTGGATGCAAACAAGTTTTGGATGCCATAAAGATTCGCGTGGGAGATGAGAATAAATAGTAACTGAAAACTTATAACAAACAATTAAGAGAAATACAGGTATGTGAGTGAATATTTATTTATTATATGTGAATTTGGAACAAGCACCTTTAATAATATTAATGAAATAGATTATAAATTGTTTGTCTAAACATAGCCTTACTTAACAGTGTTTGTTTTTTTTTAGAAGAAATTGCAACAAATCATGCTATTAAATTTTTTGTGATAGCCAAGCTGTTTAAAGATAACGAAAAACAGTTGCGAAGAGGAGAAAATGCTTATACCAGTGGACATGTAAAAAATATGACGTTTAATAGTGAAATGGAGCCAGCGATTCTTAAAGGCGATGTTCTCGCTAGCATGAAAAAGAGAATTTATAATGTTGAGGTAATAATTATTGTTTTAAGTATGTTTAATCATAAAACTAATATCATAAATCCTTAGGTATCTGTTGATTTGAAGAATCAAGTGGTAACTTCCAGTCATTGTAGTTGTCCACGAGGCCAAGTCGTTTGCCATCACCTAGCGGCTTTATTATATTATGCTCATTATAATATTAGCTCGACTGATGTTCAGCGACAATGGGGTACGACAGCTTCTAATATAAGTATAGACGACCCTATTGAAACAATAGACGAAATTTATCATTTCAAACAATCATATACTGCTATTTCTGGGGAAATTTCATCTTCAAAAATTGAAGATTTTAAGAAGAATTTAGGCCAGACAAATGTTGTGGGATTTTCGTGGCTGGGTACCGTTTTTCTCCGGGACTTTTTTTTCTCAGGAGAGAGATGATGCTTCTCAAAAAGCTTCCCTTTACTATGTAAAAATAATTCAGGGCCATTTTCTTTCTTACCGTCTCGAAAATGACAAGAACACACACGAGCTCCTGTACCAGGAACCGCATCTCGCCTGAAATTATTGTTTGTGTAGTATGAACAATTAAACAGTAGATTTAATGATAATATATAATTTGTGACTATAAATTATAAGACAAACATCCACATTTACCTACCTAAGAAGTGTCAACCACACTCGGCGATTTTTCATATTGAGAGGAAATCGAAAGAATTTACATGTATCTTTTACATTGTTGTGATTGCATTCTGGAGCCCAACATGTTATAGCCATATTTCTTTATTATTTACTTGTCCGTTTATACAATCAAAATTATGTTCTCTGAAAATGAGGTTATGTTTTATGTCAAGCACGCATATATAAGTAAAATTAATTAGTTGAGACATTTTCTAAGAGGTAAGTGATATATTATATTGAAATAGAATATATTTTTTACGAGTTACATACCTTTTTTACCTTTAACTATTCTGTTATCATACGGAATTAATTTTTGTTTTTATTATCTATGCAAATCTTATGGCATCCACAATTTGTTCCATCCAATGCCCTTACCTACCCCAACAAAATGCCGCTGATGACGCGCTCTAAATGAGCGTATTCACTTGAGGTGGCCTACCACATCGTGGATCGTGGTTTATAGTCGATGCTGTGATCGCCAGAACGGAAACGGAGATGTAATAACGTTAACGAACATAAGTGCACGCTTTTATTTACCCCATCACTCTCCAGACTTGTCTAGAAAATTCCAAGCACTTCCAATACTAATGAAAACAGAATAAGCGTGTAAAAAATGTTTGTAAGGTAATATTGAATTTAAAAAAATCAGTACGTCTCTTTCTCTTATAAGGATGACCAGATTTTAAATGGGTCGCACTGTATATTACTTCGAAGACTCTCTAGCCTTTTACATTCTTCTCAATTCAAATATAACATCATCCAGTTCCCCATCCAATATCTATATCGAACCTATTAGGTACTCGTATATTTAATAGTCACATTCAACCGTCACTTTAGTATTCACATAAAAAAACCTTTTAAATTAATTCGGAAAAAAGCTGCTCTATTATGGCCCTTTAACAGACGAAATCCAGTTAAGACTCGGATACGAGTAGTTCCAGAGCATCTACGTACAGACAACTTCAACGGACGAGATTTCCCGATTTTCAGGAAATCATAGATGCAAAAAGGACGAATCTGGGATCTAACGATAAAGAGCATCCGCTTGCAGTTACGTCTCTTTTGAGTTAATCAGTTCAGCGTAATTGAATCATTCGGTGTAGTCGGCAATCGGAAAAAAGGCCGGATTTTGTCGCACGCGCAGGGTGCCAACTGGGACTGTTGGGGGAGTTACGGGGATTTCCGATACTGTGGAACATAAATCCGTTCTACGCGTTGGAATGCGCGTAGTTTTATCATCCAAAGCCGATTAAAAACGCAAAGGTGGGTATTTATGGACATTTGTTCCAATGTAGCGTGGGACGAAATGAACAGCCATCGTTGCATATGCATGTACAGGGTGATCGATTTATCATAAGAAGTGATTTTTTCTCATAAACGGCCGAGAGAAGTTACTTTTTGTGAAAGATACTTTAATTCACCTTTGCTCAAAATTAAGGCAATAATAAAAAACTTAATTGAGTTAATTTTCTATTTAACATTTTCTTTGTATTTTGAATGTTTAAAAAGTCATGGTCGACTTATTGTTGAGTGCACTATACCTGTTTTTCTCGTAAATTATTAGCTAAACGAATTCAATATCTGTAAACAGTAGATCAATTTATTTGCCTTTACTAAAGCCAAAAACTTCCGCCTTTTAAGGTAGAAATAAAAAATATAACTTAGCATCATGCTAAACATTGGGAAGCCTCGATTTTTTTAGTGAATACCTTTTTTGTGATTCGTAAAATGTTTTTATTGTTTTTTTTTATTTTCGTTATTTCCAAAGTTATGGTCGACTCCCAAAACCTTATTTGGTTTACTAAAACATCCACATAAAAATATTATCAGTCTACTAAACATAAATAAAATAAAATTTGTAATCTATTTCGAAATTTCACACCATTAAGGACAAATTCTAATGCAAATATGAACTGAGTAACAGTATTCAACTTTAAAAACTCCCAAGATTTCTGCGGGACTCTTGCGTGTTTATAATCTTTTGTAATTGTATATATTTTATAATCGTAAAATTTATTACGTTTGAAATATATCTGATTTTATTTCAAATTTAGTTTCCTTGATACTCGCTGATTAGTTACTGATAGAATAAAGTAGAGTATGTAGAGAAGAACAGTTTTTGGCTTAACTTTTTGGGAAAAATTAAATAAATACATACAGGTTTATTAAAGTATTTTAATTGTTATTATTCTTTGAATTCCAATAAAGATAAATGAGCTGTGCACAAAACAATTTGTGTTTTGATTTGAAGCCAAAAATCACAGCTGCCTGTACTGAATTAGGTGGAACTATTTTCAATAAAGTCAATTCTAATAAATAAATAAAACGAGTTGGGTTTAAATAACAATGGAGCCCATATTAAACCCACGATACTGAGCTTCTGATTCAGCTACTAAAACATATTTTTTATAGTGTACGTATCTATGAATTTCGCTGGATTTTGTCCCCGAGTTTTGAATTCATGAAGGCTTATACCGACCGGATCAGTTTTTCTCGTGTTCAGTATTGTATTTTTTTTTGTTTTTCTAAAGTTTAGAAAGCCAGAAAATAGTTAAAGATAGTTATGACTAGAGTTGGGTATAACATTAATACTAAAATGTCACACGTGCAAACGGATAAAAACTACCATTTGCTGACAAAGTGAATAAATTCATCAGTGATTTTGAAGATTTATCTGAGTCTCTAAGGAAAAACTGTTGTGTAGGGACAAACGCAATTCTAGCCGTCACATAGTGTGAAATATAAAAATAAAAAAAGAGGGTATGCAATGCAGAATTCAGTTTATGTTACTTACCTTTAATGCAAAGTGTCTGTTATGTACTGCTGAATGTACTCGATAAACAATCATTTCGTGAATTTTGGAACAAATACGTTCCGGAGATGCCATTACCAGGTCGTACAGCGTTACGTAACTATCTTCTAACTGTACTCACAATCAGTGACTTACTAATGGTGGATCAAAAGTGCATTCAAAAATATACGACTGTGGTTATGTAAAGATAAGACATTTCTAGCAAATAAAAGCTATTATTTTACAATTCAATCCTGCCGGAGCTGCAGCTATTAAGGAGAGCCAGACAAAATTTCAAGATGTGTCCGTTGAAAAGCTTTAAAAACTATTCATAGTAACTTAAAAGTTTGTATGACGCCATACAAAAATTACAGAACGGCGCGTTGTCGTTAACGGAGTCACTACAAATAGTGGACGAAGTAAATTCGATGCTACAAGCTATAGGTGACGCAATAAATGAGCCAGTTAATAATAAGTTCAAAAGTGTATTAAAGAAGACAGCGGTTTTGCCAAGACAAATTTGTGACGGTCATCTACAGATCCGTTAAATGAGTGTAAAGAGTATTTCAATTATGTCTGTATTAGGTACATCAGTAGATGTCGAATAGTCGTTCTCAAAATATAAGCATATACAGGTTGTGTAAAGCCGATATCGGCCAGTTGTGAAAAAGGACAAATGCTACAGTTCTCGTTCTAACAATAAGCACGGGTGGTGAGAGGGCCTGTCTTATTCCCTCACTACCTTCGACGCGTATGCGGTTGCTTCTTATTTGTCGTCTCACTCTGTTAGTCCTTTTTCAAAAGTGGCCGATGTTGGCTTTACACAAACTGTATATTTCCCCCACAGCGAACAAAACTCTCGTGGACAGCTATGGAAAATATTTTCCAGTTCGTGAGTACCGTTAACCAAGCTACGTCGTCAAGCTAATTAACAGGGTAAGTTTTACATGCATATATGGTTATAAAGTGTGAATTTATTGCTTTTGTCACTATATTTAATATTAGCACATTTCGGCCAACTCTAATTATGACTTCTAATTATGACTTCGAGTCATCGATTGTCTCAACTGTACAAACGGAGTATTTACGCTATTCTAATCATGTATATGTGTATGTAAAATTCATTGCCGCATTCCTCCTTCTTTAGTGGGATTTTTTTAGGCCTTTTGTACATGTATTTTTTTTGACAAAGGAATTGTTTTGGGGATATTGGACAAATAAATAAACACTAATTTTGCCTACATTTCGTCCAGTGTACTCAGACTTTTTTCAGGGCTTAATTAGTGTTTTATATAACGGTCTATAAAACACGAATTAAGCCCTGAAGAAGTCTGAGTACATTAGACGAAACGTCGGCAAAATTGGTGCTTCTTTATTTGTCCAATATCCCCAAAAACAATTCCTTTGTCCACTTGTATTTTACGGACGCAACTGATAACTAATGGTACTTTTTTATAGGAAGCATTTAGGAAATTATGTGTTTTCTATAAGAAGACCTTTGTCGACGGCTACATGTATGTTTTATAATAATATAATTTTACAAAAATATTTAGTTTGTTTTATTTTTTTTTGCCTCTACATGTAGATACTTTATCACATTCAATAGTGCTTTATGGCAAAACACTCTCTAAGATTACCTCTTTATCATACATAGTATAAACGTCTTGAAACATAATATAAATTTAGTCTATGGTACTTGCCACTATATTGCCATGCTAACATACACAAACGACAATATAAGTGTAGTTTATTCATTATTTTTAAAAATAATCTTGTTTTAATATGAGACAATTTTTAATGGATATCGTTTCTTCTGCATTCGCCGCATATTTAGGGTATAGGATGTTTTTAAACTTTAAACTAATTTAAGATTTCCATCATGAAGTCATCCATGTTATATCTGGACATTATTAATTATTATATTTCTCATAACAACATGTGGACATGTTAGGATGCTTTACGCTTGTTTACAGACATGTAAACCCACCTACACTCAGACGTAGGCAAATTTTCAACTTCGGCACATATTACAACCACAGAATATCGTTTAAAAATTTGTTGAAATGCCCGTGGCATACTAAAATATTCTTCTAGAAAGTTTACGTATCGGTGGAGAGAAAAGCATCATGTGGGAGTACGAGTACGAGAGAACTGAAAGAAAATAAAGAAGTAGGAAAAGTAAAGTGACAAGACAAGATTTAACAAGAAAAGGCAAGACTCAGTTTTAGATCTGACTCTTACGAGTAGTTTCAGAATTCCCATGTTTGACTAATATTCTTTTCGTTTCACGTTACCAGTGTATTATTACATACATGAAATAAGTTAAGTGTTAATTTAGTCGAGTTAGTTAATAATAATTATTATTAGTACTGAAAATATTTCTGGGTGCGTGTATACGAAGTGTGTAAATTAAGTAATTAGACTTAAGAGACTGAGAGAGTGTTTTAATTTTTTTTATTCGAATAGAATTATAATTTAGTATTGTCTCCTTCAAAATAACTTCCTTGGGAAGCCACACAGTCCTGGAGACGGTTCTTCCATTCCTTTTAGCAGTGCTGGAACTCATATACTGGAATAGCCTTCAGCTGGTCGGTTACAGCCGTTTGAATGTTTTCTATGGTCCTCAAATGACCAGTTGTTGCTGATGTTTTGTCCCCCACGCATTAATCTTTTTTATGTTTTTCAAGAATCTCTCTGTAAAAGTGTTGATTTACTCTTTGGCCTGGAGGCACAAACTCTTTGTGGACAATTCCTGGCTATCAAAAAGGCAAATCAGCTTTTTGATTTTTGAGCATTTGATCTTCGACTTGCTCATTCTGGCTTTTTTGGGTCTTGGAGAGCTTGAAGTGTGCCATTGCCTGCTTTGGCGCTTGGTTTCCTGGTCGTACTCAAACAAGCAAGTCCCATCATTAGTTCCATAAAATGGGGAGCATTTTCAATAGATTCCAAAACGTCAAGGCACCTTTCTCTCCTGATGTTCTTTTGTTCCTGCGAAAGGTTTTTTGGAACCATTTTTGCTCAAATTTTCTCATCCCCAATTCGTTAGTCAAAATCTGGTGAAGAATGCTGTGATTCAAATTTAACTCTTCCTCGATCATGCTTGTCGTCAACCGACAATCTGAACACACAAGATCCATTCTATCGACATTTTCATCGGTTCTTGAAGATGAAGACTTACCGCTGCATGGTTTATCTTCAATCGACTCTCCTCCTTCTGGGAATGCCTTAAACCACCGAAAAAAACCTGTACTTTTGAAAAAAACACTATCTCCGTAGGCGTGTTGAAGTTTTGCAAAAGTATCCGTTGCGCCGTGTCCAAGTCTGAAGCAAAACCTGATTTTTAAAACTCATTTTTAAAACGCACTAGAAACAACCGGTTTACGAAAACAGTCACAAAGAACAAACAAATTATTGTAACAAGTTCAAACTTATACTGAACGTGCATTGCATGTTAACCTACCGCTTTTCCACGTCCCGTCTCCGCGGCGTTGCTAGATCGGGCGCTACGTTGCCAGGTCTCATTACTTAATTTACACACCTCGTAGGTGCATAATATACCCCTCTTTTTTCTTTATTTGTTAAAACAGTGTTTTCGAAATATCATCATATTGGTACCAAGGGTACCACTACTACAACAGCTGGTCAGTGATACCATTACTTTTTGCGTGCCACAAACTCTACTTCATTCATGACAAAGATCAAGTCTAAATACATTCATATTCCTCTTATTGGTATTACCGGACATTGTTCCAACCCTCGTATCTGTCTGAAGAGAGCATATTGTATAACTTGCAACTTTAATGCGATTATATCGTTCACCCCAACATATACATTCATACCTACTACGTTCAATTTTATTCATAAAAGAGCTACATTCTGAAACTGTTCCGGGATTTGCCACTTGTTGGACATTACAGTAACCGGGTGGATTTAAAACAACTGCTGTAACAAATTTCAGGTTCCGCGCGTCTGAAATCCTCTGAAAGCCGGCTCTAAAACCCTCTCGGTTATAACAGCGGGGAGTAATCGTCAAAACTCCATTATCTCCGGGGTAATTAGCCGAGGCGGATCTGATGGCGTCCGTAAGGAAATTTTAAATTTCCCTCCATAAAAACAGGCAGAGTCCGTTTCGTGTTATCTGCAGACAATGGGGTAACCGTCGTGTTTATCTCTGCTCTATACATGTCATATCATGCAGAAATACTTTTTTCGGCTAAACATTTAGAATTTTTAGCACGTCAAAGGGTCCTCTTAATATAAGAAGCTCTTTAATGCGGAAAGTAAATTACTACCAAGTTCTACTTAAAATTCATTAGAAGAGGATATTTTTGTCGATTTCGTATTCGTGTCATTTGTTTCGAAAAGATGGATGTGTTGGCGGTGAATTAAATATGATTATCTCTTAAATAACGGATCGACTCTGGAATTATAAACAATTCTCGTTGTTTATAATTCCAATTCGTCCCATTAAGACGAATTTGTATAATGTCCTAACTACACATTGGATTCAAAATTATAATGATGCAAAACACAGAGTCAACCTGAGATGTCACGTACTTTCATGATCAGAAATCACAGATCCGGATTTTGACCTCATTAGACACGAAAGTTTAAAACGTATCTGATGTTTCCGTATAGAAGGCTGAGAGAATCTTAATAAAAAATATTGTTTTCACAATTTTTAGATACTTTTAGCATGTAAGTGCTGGTACTGTATATTAGTTACTTTTTTCGACAAATAGTAGTCTTAGTTACTTTGAAAGTATCATCAATTTGCAATAGAATTGCAATTCAGTATTGTCTCCTTCAAAATAACTTCCTTGGGAAGCCACACAGCGCTGGAGACGGTTTTTTTCACTCCTCATAGCTGTGCTGGAACTCATATACTGGAATAGCCTTCAACTGATCGGTTATAGCCGTTAGAATATTTTCTATGATCCCAAAATGACGTCCCTTGAGGTTATTTTTCAATTTTGAAAAGAGAAAAAAGTCACAGGGACTCAAGTCAGGCGAACAAGGAGGCTGAGGAGCCACAGGAATGGTTTTACTGGCTAAAAACTCGTTTACTGAAATGACAACTGTGTGACAAGGCGCATTGTCGTGATGCAACATCCAGTTGTTCTTGATGTTTAGTCTAACACGCATGACCCTTTCTCGAAGTTTTTCAAGAACCTCTCTGTAAAAGTGTTGATTTATTGTTTGGTCTGGAGGCACAAACTCTTTATGGACAATTATCTGGTTATCAAAAAAGCAAATCAGTATGAATTTGATCTTCGACTTGCTCATTCTTGCTTTTTGGGTCTTGGAGAGCTTGAAGTGTGCCATTCCATGCTCTGGCACTGGGTTTCCAGCTCGTACTTAAACACCTTAGTCTCATCACCAGTAATGCATTTTCCATAAAATGGGGATAATTTTCAATAGATTCCAAAAAGTCAAGACAGGTTTCTCTCCTGATGTCCTTTTGTTCCCGCGAAAGGTTTTGTGTAATTCAAATTTAACTCTTCTCCGATCATTCTTGTCGTCAACCGACGCGACGATCTGAACGCACAAGATCCCGTATTCTATTGACATTTTCATCGGTTCTAGAAGGCCTCTCGCTGTGTGGTTCATCTTCAATCGACTCTCTTCCTTCTGAGAATTAAGCCACCGAAAAATATGGGCTCTTGAAAAAACACTGTCTCTGTAGGCGTGTTGAAGTTTTGCAAAAGTATGTATTGCGATGTGTCCAAGTCTGAAGCAAATAGGACACCGTTGCTCAAAATTATTTCACTCATTTTTAAAATGCACTAGAAAGAACCGGTTTACGAAAACAGTCACAAAGAACAAACAAATGACTAACAGGTTCAAGCTTGTACTGAACGTGCATTACATGTTAACCTACCGCCCTTCCTAAGTCCCGTCTCCTCAGTCAGTCTCATTACTTAATTTACACACCTCGTATCTAGGCAAGTAGTTATATTTTGACTATTCTTCTACTTCTAATTCTGATTCTGATAATTTTTCTTGAGTACTTAATCCTTACAAATTACCATGGTTACTTTCTTAAAATCTTTCCCAGCTCTGACCGTACAAAACATATGTTTATTGCTCTATTACATATGAATGAAAAATGCCGCATTGAGATTCCTTCAAGTCTACCAGCATATAAAAGGAATAAAGTAATCGATCTCATATTTCACTAGTCATCATGCTTCGAGGTATGTAAATATGCAAATCAATCACGTGACAACCACCTGTGAAGATGATTGTTGTGAGAGGGCGTACATCATAAAAAAGAGTCCAGCTAGGTTGCCAAGATATTTTAATACCTTTTTGTAGTTCGCAGGGCTATATATAGTGACATAAGAAATGTAACTAGATTACGAGATTTTAAGTGAGTCTCAAGTCGCTTCAAGTCTGATCCTGTTCTCTAGCTCTAACTTGTATGGACGGTTTTCTTGACAATTGTTCTTGGGAGGTACCTCTAAATAATAGTCTTAAATTTATAAATTTAACTGCGAATTTAAGATATTAAAAAATCATTAATATTTGATTCATATGTGAAAATTATTAATATCTATTTCAGAAAATTGGCCCTCATCGGTGTACTGCTAGTACTAAAACAGATATGAAAATTAGTACTAGTATTAAAACAGATACTAAACTAAATCCAGGTCCTTATGGCTATTTTGGCAATGAAATAATTTGTATTGATTGAATAGTATTTGAATGGAAATAGTGAAAGTTTATAGACAGTGAAATTGTATATTTTCATGGCCAAGAGGTAAGCAATATCTGCAGAACGTTCTGGCTTCAAAATAGAACTGCACCATACTTATATTTCCCCTTTTTCGTTTTCAGATTATTTAAGGTACAAATATAATGTGATGACAAGGGTGGACAGTGTAGTGCAGTTTTATTTTGAGGCTAGAGCTGTCAGCAGATAATGCCATTGGAAAGTATACACTTTCCAAAGTTTAATATCTGTTTTAATACATTCTATCATGCTCAAATATATTAGAAACCCCACGTTATGACGGAATTACAGTTTGCTCCATATTAACAAACACGTAATGTCACATTTTGGGTGTATATTACACAAATTAATGATTTTGAGTTACCTCTGTATTGGATTCATTGGACCATATCACTTCGCCTTCTGTTCACTTATATCTGATATGGTCAGATGAATCCTATAGAAAAGTAATTCGCCCTTAATTTGTATAGCATATAAACAAAATATATCACGTAAATAATTTTTATAAACATCGAAAAAAATTACAGTTCCGTAACAATGTGGGGTGTCTAATTCATTTGGTGTGACTGTAAAGGCGCAAATATACTGATATCACATCATGTGCGCTCACGTGCTATCACACAGACTCACATCACGGACAAAAAGTGTGGGGGTGTAGATTTACTCCTTCTGATTTATCTTATTTACTCTTTCTTATGTATATCTCAGAACCATATTGAAGTCACCTCACGCAACACCTCACGTCACCTCATAGGTATCACGTTTTTATTTTCTGGATATCCGCATATTTGCGTGGCACGTTAGCTCACATATCCCTTTATTTATAGTGGTCTGGTGTGTTGCTCTTGATAATGGAGGAAATTTTGATAGAAAAAATCAGGGAACATGACGTTTTGTGTAATTATAGATCGTCTGATAATCGCGAGGAAATTGGAAAGGGGCTTTCCCTCTGTTTTTAATAATCTCATGGATCTACATGCTTCTAGAGTTTTCACTTGCTTGATGAACTACTGCCAAAACATCCATACTTTCAATTTCCTCTCTCCAATCGGAATAACTAGTCAGGCTAGCACTTTCCATCCTCTCAAACCCACGACACGTTGCCCAAATTATTGTACACGATATCATATCACGTGACATATGGTGATAACGAGCTCACGTGATGTGATAGTAGTCAGTTTCTGCCCAAAGTATCAACTGGTATAGTGCAGAAACAGTATCTTTGCCCTTGGCTACAGTAGACAAAACCTGAAATTGTGCATATTTCCTTTGCAGCTGCAGTCGTGAACGCACGAGAACACAAGTACAGTGTGTTATTGCCTGCTTATAAGTGCTCTAACATCTCTGGGGTTTGATCGTACTACCTCGTACTACGTTCATTGTGCGCATTTCGCGGGCAAAGCTATTCTATGCGAACTAGGTACTAGGTACTAGTAATAGGTACCATTTGTACCTATTACTCGTATACTAGTAATAGGTACTAATAGGTAGGGGAATGTCGTCAGGGTTGGGCCAAGGCTATTTCTCGTGTATGACACGTTCTGCCTCTGCGTTTATAGCGTGGAATTATTATTCTCGATGACAGAAAACTTTTCAGAGCATTGCTTGTCACGGAGATTGTCTGTAAAAAAGTTTTGTGCCTTCGTCTTGTTTTCTGTAGTCCGAAAAGTATATATTTCCATTATGGGGTTAACCATTAACAAGTTCCCAAAGGAAAAATAATTTTCCCTAACCTGTTTGCCTGTAGTGTTTAGCGATTGAAAATAACGCTTGTCGTCTAGGTTGGGCCACTCGTGTAGTTAGAGTTGGGCAACATAATTTTTTTTCCGACAAGTAAAATAACAGTCTTGAGACAGTTTTTCGCATCGCACAACTTTAAAATAATTCATTGCCGCAATAAAAGTAATAAATAATCGTTAATATAATGATAAATAATATGAGATTTTATGAATAAATTAAAAAAACAAAATAAATCCAACAGAATAAAAATCATAACAGCAAAATAACAATAGTAGAATAAAAATAATAAAAACAACAATACAAATTAATAAGAAAATAACAATAACAATACAAATTTTAATTCAAAATTGAATATTGATTCCGATTAATGTTCTCATGAAGATTTCTCATCAAAATTATGTAGAATTGAATGAAAAACAATAAAAAGCAACATATTTGTTCATTAAAAATTATTTTAGTACATATTTCACTAGTGGCCCAACCTAGACTGCAATGGCCCAACCTAGACTACTTTTTTCGTTTTGTCAATAACTTTTTTTATAACGCGCAACAATTCGCCCTAATTAAAAGTCCAATGACTGTCCAAACTCTCAAATAATGCGTCAACATTGAGAATACTCGAATATAAACAAAAGTTACAGGGAAAAGTTAAAAAGTGGCCCAACCCTGACGACATTCCCCTGCTATTTGAAAATTTCGTGAACTATGTTTATGAATTCGTGGGTTCCGGCATCATCGTCGCGATACCATCGCAGTATCCGAATCGAGCCTTTCACCTGAACTGTGTAGCGGATGAGCGCAGACGGCGGCTTTTCTGTTTTATCCTGTTATCCGTGCCCCCGTTTGTCAAATGTTGTGTAAGATATATGTGCATCCATTAGACACGCTTTACGGCGAAAATCAATACGTTTAATTAAACGTGAGACACGGAGTGATACACCCGTATCCTGTCTGTCCTGTGTACGTGTATCGTCTGTGTGTCGTCTTTTGTGTGCAGGGGGCGACTCTTTCGGCCATACCCTCGAACCGTCTCCGCAGGATGATTAAAAAGGGAAACCGTGCGCTGCAACGCTTAACATTGCTCTTTGTTCGAATGTCATCTATATATGTTATCATCGTTAGACATTGCTTCTGCTCATTCTGTCCTAAGTAACAGTTAACAAGTTGACAACTGTTACAGATTTTCTGTGCTGAATAATATACTTCAATATGTGGAAAATTGGGGCCATCAGAATGTTTTTGGTTGACATTTAGCACAAAAATATAAATTAAGATAACAAAAATGAAAACAATTTTTTTTATACATAAAATAGATAACAGTCTAATTGAAGGGGCTATTGTTTTAAACCGAAGCAAAAGAAACAATTGTTGTGCTAAAAAAATGTTGGTAAAACAAAACAGAAAGCTAAGGAATCAAAACTTCCACATCCAAATTTTCCATTTTAATTAGTATAAATCACTTAAGGGGTTAAATGGGTTTCAGAGGCCAAAAGAAAGCACATTTTCTCGATTTTTTTACATATAAGGAATGCAATTTCTTACTTAAATTTTGTAGTACATATAAAGTATTTTTACATTATATTTTGCCAAATTTGGACGATTAAATTCCGAGAATTAAGCCATTTTTCGGAGACATCTTGAAAAAAAGGTGGTTTGCGATGGACAGGATTACTCACGACTGTTTCATCTTAAAAAAATACCTTCTTTTAGTATGAAAGTAAAAAACTCGTCCTTGGACAAAGGATTTTACAAAAAATTAAAATTGAATGTTTGGCAGAGGTTTTAGCACAAAGTGCATTTTTCGGGTAAAATTTTCGGGATTTATTACCTTATAAAATCTTTTGTAGTTGAAAGAAAAAAAATCCTTCGTTCAAGGACTAGAAAACGTTATTATAAAGAAGTGTGCAAAATTTAAGCGAGATCGGTCGATTAGTTTTCGAGAAATCTTGTCCACTGATTTTGAAGTGTGTTTCGAGAAAAACGCGTTTAATGTTTTGTGTAGCTAAAATGTGACGATTTTTTTCAAACTTATATAGAATCGTCGATTCCAGCTCCATAAGCAAAGGTCCTGCTGCACTCATAATATAATGTCCAGGGCGTCCTCCAAAAAGTAAAAGGAACAAGAGAGAGAGGTACACAAACAAAGCTAAGCAGCTCTGTCAATATACATGCGGCGCTCTCGGTAGTACAGTAAAAGGAGAGAATGTTCAAATGGCTCTAGCTCCTACAATTTTACTCGGATCGACTTGAGATTTTGGGAAAATATTCTTAAAGAGGTACTATCGAATAAAAAAATTAAAAAAAAAGATTTTTGAAAATCTGAAACCCATGTAACACCTTAAATATCAGGTTGTATTCTTAAAAGGGTGATATTTGTATATGACCTATATGATAAACTGCTCGTCAAAATTAGCGTAACACTTTTTAGATTAGAGCCACTTACGTTCTATTCGAGTTAGAGACTTGCGGTTTTTAAATTTGTTCGGTAGCCTATAGAGTTAGTTTGAATGCCCCGAAGGCGCTACGTTGTGATTTAAATGGTTCGCTGTCCACACCCCAAAAAGCAACGTCAGGCCGCAATTTCAATCCGCAAGATTTTGACGGCAACTTCAGAGACATACAGGATGGGCTAAGAAGCACGCTGTCGAGTAAAAACTTCATTCCGTACAATAAGTTCTGTGTATTTGGTCGCTGTCCCATTTCTTCAACCCATTTCCAGACCCCCTAACCACCTCTTTGCGTTTACGCAAGGTATTGCGTGGTTTGACCTCTGTTAGGCGAATTTATTTATGACCTTTATGAAGTACATATATGAACTATACGACCTTTATGATCAATAGAATATAATGACCTGTATGGACCATTATGATCTTTATGGTTCGTATGACTCATATGACTTGAATAACCATATAACTTTCATAAAATATATAATCTTTGTGACTACTATGACCTATATGATATTTATGACCGATATGACCTTTATTACCTATATCTTTCTTATTAAATGAACTTAAATGAAATTTATTGACCTTTATGAAAGGACAATGTTAAAAATCGATCAATTTATGCCCCACTCTGGAACTTTCTGTAGCTGTTTTAAGTAATTCCAATAAACTTGTATTTGATAGAAATACACCTTTAAGGCTGGTATTCTGCGGGGAAATTCGTTCAGATGGCAATATCCGCGTAATATAGGGTAAAACTTGTTGAGTTTCTACGTAGATTCTTCTGAATCGACCCATGTTCTATATCAACTTCGGAACTTTTTGTACCAATGTTAAATGACTCCAATAAGCTTGTATTTGATGTAAAGACATGTATAAAACCGCACTAACCGGCATTTGCCTGAAGAAAATGTTCTAATTATAAATACATGCGTAATATCGTATGTAACTTGTTTACATCGTAAAATAGACTTCACCATTGATTGCTTTGGGTCCCCTCTTATCCAGCTATGGTAACTGGTTCCATTATATTTGAATTACTGAAAAAAAAAACATTGAAATCCGGCATTTGCTTTCAATCTAATGGCCTTTTCATGTGGATTCAACATTGTGTATTTTCAACATACACCACAAGTTGACAATTGTTATCGCTGTGGATATTTTTGTGCGTTTTTTAAATATATTTTAAATTTATAGTTTGTTTCCGTTTTTTTTTTTCTGGTTTTTTATCTTTTTAATTCTTTTTATCTTTTCATTCCCTTGTATTATCCACTTGTATTAACCACAACTTGTGGTGTATGTTGAAAAATACACAATGTTGAATCCACATGAAAAGGCCATTAGATTGAAACAAATGCCGGATTTCAATGTTTTTTTTTTCAGTAATTCAAATATAATGGAACCAGTTACCATAGCTGGATAAGAGGGGACCCAAAGCAATCAATGACGAAATATATTTTACGATGTAAACAATTTACATACGATATTAGGCATGTACACTCGAACCCCTCTTAATTCACCTTCGCTTAATTCACATCCTCTCTTATTTCACCACGTTTCCCCCTATTATGTCGCGAAACCGTCCCGGTTAAGTCGCCGCCTGTAAAAGTTTTAGAACTACGTTTGGAAATTGGATTCTCGCATGAATACAATTTTTATTGAAAAAATGATTGTGTAATACATTAAATATGGACACCTAACCTTTAAAATAGGTTAGGTGTCTTTTTAAAAGTATTTAACCTTTAAAATATTCATTCAAGTGGAAAATTCAACTTTTGTCACGCACGACTGAAGTTGACGTTATGATCGCGACTTAAGCGAGACTAAATTTCGCTACTTAAGCGAGGTGATGATGCACGGATTTGGTGAATTAAGAGGGGTTCGAGTGTATTTATAATTAGAACATTTTTCTTCGGGCAAATGCCGGTTAGTGCGGCTTTATACATGTCTTTACATCAAATACAAGCTTTTGGAGTCATTTAACATTGGTACGAAAAGTTCCGAAGTTGATATAGAACATGGATCGATTCAGAAGATTCCTAGAGGCTCGACAAGTTTGACCCTATATTACGCGGATATTGCCATCTGAACGAATTTCCCAGAATACCAGCCTTAAAAGTGTATTTCTATCAAATACAAGTCTATTGGAATTACTTAAAACAGCTACAGAAAGTTCCAGTGTGGGGCAGAATTTGATCGATTTTTAACATTGTCCTTTATAACCTCGATGACCTGACTTTTATGAACTGTGTGACCCATTTAACCTTTGTGACCAATATGATCTATTTCAGATATGGATATGGGAGTAAAAATGAGCGGAAGTGTATAATGTGATAATTGAATTCTTTTACCTCAAAAACCAAAAACTTATAAAACGACACGTCGCATGAATATTTTATTAATTCACATTAAGATACACAAAACAACCCCTTCCCTCCCTATATATAAGAAAAAACACCATCACCCAAACGGAACGTAAATTCGAAGTGTGGTTTGACCATACATATGTAGATATAAGTTTCCACTATTTTGTTATCGAAATTTTTACTAGTTTCTTCGAATCTTAGAGAACAACACTAAAATTTTTGGGAACGTTTATTTGATTAACACTGTACATTGCAACGTTATTTTATTATAAATTACGGATATAGATCTTCCAGTTACACCAAATGTTCCAGCGGAATATACATTTTGAACAGTTATGCCAGTCTTAAAACTTTTGAGTAATGTATTCCATCTGTCGTATTTACAGAAAACAAACTTTTTTCTCTCAAAGTTTCTAACTAAATACGACCCAGTAATTACTTATTAATCTTATTGACCTTTAGAAAACATTATTAAGTACCTTCAAACTTGAAAAGGATAATTAAGCATTCTGTGCAAGTATTGGTTAATTTTATTCATCATTAGAACAGAAATATCCAAATTGTCTCTCTTTCGGGTTTTCTAAACTTTCGACCAGTGGCGGCTGGTGACGTGAAATTCTAGTATTTCTTAAGGAGGCATGAGATCCACATCATATTTTAGGAGGTGATGTAACCTAAGGGGGGATCTAAGTAGAAGGCTTAAACGATACAAAAATTCAAAAAACGACTGCCTCTCCATAAGATCTTGGAAACGGCTTGCAAAGTATTTGCGGAATATTTTTTTCAGCAATTAACAACAACTTTTTATTCTTATGGTTTTTGCAAAATTGTTATTTTGCTTAAAGATATAGCTATTGCAAAATCTCAAAGATGAAATGTTATGATGAAATAAAAATTCACATTACCATAACTTTCACAGACCTCGAAATTTTGCGAAAATTACAAGTATAAAAAGACTCTGTTTCATCGGTGATTATAAAAAAAATATTTTGCAAACATTTTGCAAGCCGTTCAAGATCTTCTGGAGAGGCAGCCAATTTGGTTTCGAAAGTTTCATTTGGAGTTGCTTGCTGTTATAGCCTTCTACTTAAGACCAGACACTACCCCTTAAAATATGGTGTGGGTGGGTCCCATGTCTCCTTACGGAAATACGAGTATGTCAAATTCCACCAGCCGCCACTGCTTTCGACTTTAGCCACTGAAAAGTTTTACATTCCTAATTAAAAGAGAAGTCTACTGTTGAGCGAGATAAATAAGGACGATTTGTTTTGCGCGTGCTTGAAATACAACAGATACACATGGCCTAATAACGATTTAGAGTAACAAATTTTAATTCGCTTCCATAGGCGTCACCTATATTAAATTAAAATAAGATTAATGTTTGCAGAATATTGATATTACGAGATTATTCGATATTACGAAGATATTCGAATAAAAAAAATCAGTCTCATTTAGAGTTGCCACCTCAGAGAGACCGCTGACCTGGAGATTGGTGTCCGCGGCGGGAAGGGGGGGGAGGGGGGGAGGATTAAGCAGCGCGCAATATTTGAAGAAGGCGATTTGAGAAGGTTAGGTAAATTAAATTAAAAATCTCTAGATTGCACTGCACTCGACTCCCTCTTAAGTCACCAAATCCGTGCATCATCGACTCCCTCTTAAGACAAGAAATTGATTCTCTCCCTAAGTCACGTTTAAAAGCAATCATAACCTCAACTTTTTCGTGTTTTTAGTTGCAAAAAGAAATATTTAGAGATGTACCATAGCACTTGTTATAATTAAAAATAAGTAGCTAAGTTCAATTTTCCACTTGAGTGAATATTTTAAAGGTTAAATATTTTTTAAAAGACACCTAACCTATTTTAAAGGTTAGGTGTCTATATTTAATGTATTACACAATCATTTTTTTTTCAATAAAAATTGTATTCATGCGAGAATCCAATTTCCAAACGTAGTTCTAAAACTTTTACAGGCGGCGACTTAAGAGGGAGAGTTTCGTGACATAAAAGGGAGAAAAGTGGTGACATAAGAGGAAATATGAATTAAGCGAAGGTGACTTGTATATGATTCACAATTATAGAAATTTATAAATACTAATTTCAATTTCAAAGCTGACCCGGAGAATAACGTAATAAACCCGGAGCCCGGAGATACTTTGTGGAAACCCGGAGTCTCCGGGTCATTTTTCTAGGAGGTGGCAACTCTAGTCTCATTACCTAATTTACATACCTCGTAAGCTGTACCATCACTGACAGACATTACAATTTAAGGTGGATTTATAGATGTCTGAAGACGAGAGATGTAAATAATACTGATAATATAAATATCTCCCTTTCTTTGTCGGAAAGTTAAGGAGGGGGGGGGGGGTTAATTCGGGCAAAAAAGGCACATTTTTTGTGATTTTTTTGGACGACACTGTTAAAATCTATTTATTAAAACCAATGGCACATTAAAGTATAACATTCGAAGAATATCGTGTAAAATTTTCATGAAAAAATATTAAAAAAATACGGCAATGACAGCAATTATTCGGAAACGTCTCGGAAAAAAGTACAATTGCGGTGTTCATCATAACTCGGTGCTGGATCATCTGAAATTAAAAAATCAAAGTTCTTTCGTTAGATCGTTTTCCCCAGGTAACGCTGGGAGAGTTTTTCGAAATTTCTATTTTTCACTTTGTTCCGTCCATATCGTTTTTTTTTGTCTTTCTTTATCTTTATCTTTCCTTTTTATTTTAAGTAGATATATATAAATTGTTATAGTTATAGTATTATATATAAATTGAATCAATCGCTCATTTGGCCATCCTCGCAATAAATCTAACACGCGGTATATGATCGGTATAAAAGAAGGAGATTTTTTGTTATGCCCTTTTTTGAGTACGAACGGAGTTAAATTATGTGCAGAAATAGTGTTCAAAATTTCAAAAGGATCAGTGCAGTAGTTTTGAAGTTATGAGGTACACCGACTTTAAAAACGCGAGTTATGGGAAGAACGCTGTAAAGTTCTGAACACTAAAAAATTTGGAATAAAATGTTCGTTCATAAGCGAGTTTTATCGGCTTACCTCACACTGAATCATCGATGGTCCAGGTCCATAAAGGATGTTGCTATCATCCATGATGTCTAAAGCATCCTTTTGCTCCTGTCTACGACGAATCCTGCCTTGCGAAGCAGCTGTCAGGTAACAATAGCGCGCAATATTCATGTATGAGGCGCGGTTGCTTAAACCGCTGTATCTTCGTTAGTTTTGCTCCGATTCATCTCAAATTTTCACACAATATTCTTGAAAGGTTCTCCCTTCAGAAAATGCAAAAAACAAAAGTTAAAAACCCTACCCCCCCCCCTTAACGTTACGTTCCCACACCGTGTCTGACCGGATAATATAAATCCACCTTAAGGGTGATTCTCACTATACATACCGTTTCCGTTCCATATCCGTAAACATTCCGTAAAATTTTATTGTATTCACACTATACCTTACGTTTCATTTCCATGTCAGTACATTTGTGACCACAGCGTTGAAGCTTACGTTGTAAACACAGTGAAATCAGTACTATGTGGTCCGAAGAAAATTTAATAAATGCCGCTGTTCTTTTGGACGAGGAAGAGCGTTTCAAAGAAAACGAAAAAGGCGCTTCGTAATTCACAACATATTGAAACAACGAAATGTTCGTGGGGGATATATTACGTTATTTCGAAATGAATGGACGACGACACAACATTTTTCCAATATTTTCGCATGTCAAAGTATTGTGTTACTTTGTAAGATTCCTAATAAAACATTTTTTACTAGCTTATTTGTTTTATTTCACTTACCTGTTGTGTTTAATTCCTTAGCAATCGATGTCCGATGTTTTCTTTATGATTAACATCGCTGTACTTACTGGTTTCCAAATTATACAGTTCAGGATTTTGTCTCACAAGTGCTATTAATAAGTCATCATTCATTATAGGCTACGATTTTCGATTTTAATTAATAGAATGAATTGATACGGTACGGTCCTTCATTCACACTAGCCGTACCATTTCCATCACGTTTCAGCCTGTCCGCCAAAAATACGTTTCGAAGGAATGGATACGGAACGGAGGCAGGCCGGTATGTAAACGGAACGGAAACTGTGTATGCCCGCGCACTACTATGCCTTACGTATAGTTCTTTTCTTTATTTAAGAGCCAATTCGGCACCTTTGAATATACCGCATTGATAAAAAATATTGGTGAGACCATAAAAACAACAGAAAGAAGAGTGGTGACACACCCGGGCAAAGTAAATCTGATTCGCCCTAAAGGGACACTGCTTAAGTCATACTTACCAATAGAATTAGGGCGTTAACATAGATGGCCCAATGCGAATGGAGAACCACAGTATTTATGTCCGGTCAACGTGGACTGCCAGGAAACTAAAGTTCAACAGAGAATACACAGAGACGGACGTGCTTAGCTCTGGTCTTTTATATTTGGTCGTTCCAATATTTATCGAATACCTTTAGTTTGTAAAGTGAGTGAAAATGCCTTTTTTGGCGTCCTTTTGAGCATATGAATAATAATAATCTGTAGTGACCATTTGTGGATAGCAATGAGAATGGGGAGTCCGAGCTAAATGTTTGGCGTCCATTCCAGGAAGACATTGATATTGCGCACGAAAACGATCACGGTGTTAATATTGTTGAGGATTATGATGACAATAGGGAAAATAATGTGGAGTGTAGCTCTAAGAATTATGTAATTCGTCTACATTTACCCCGGTAGCACAACAAATAATTTTAAATATGTACCAAAAGCTTAGCGATGGAAAAGGGAGCAAATATGGCATTATTAAATGAGTCTGTGAAATAACGAAAGTTTCTCGGTCGACAGTAAAACAAATTGTTAATCGTAAATATACCGTACGTCGAAAAAAACTATGAAAAGGGCAAATAGAACATAATAGGGGCAGATAAAACATTCACATTCTGAACAGGAATATTAAAAAGTATGTACGTTCATAAGTTACTTCGACTTTTTTAAGACATTCTTAAAGTAGAGAAAAGTTTTTACGCTAAATTTAAAACTATATGTATACTCATTAAATACATTACTATAAAATACAGCCGGTACTGTAGTTAGATTAGTGAGCAGCCCTCCAAATTTTCCTAATACGCTCCTGGGCTGCCCTGTTTCTATCACGTGGTGACGGACGCCGACACTCATAAAAACGCTTTTTTTTGCAAGGCGGCATCGGTGAAACGTGCCGAACTGGCTCTTAAATAAAGAAAAGAACTATACATATTACTTAGAGGCGAATTTCTATATTTTATAATTTACGGAATGTTTACGAAAGGGATATGGAACGGAAACGGTATGTATAGTGAGAATCAACCTTAAAACCGGTAGAAATTTCAAATTGTTCGAGTGTTCACTTTTCTCTAACTGTGCACTGACTGCTACAGTTTGCATGTTAATAAATAGAGCCGTGAAATAAAATTTCTGCTCCACATACGTACATGACGTTAGCAGCATAATGTTTTTCGATGGTAATCCACAGTTTTTTATTAAGCACTTATTTTTTCTTATGTTGCGCACACATGTGGTATACCGGTTAGGAAAGTGCAAGATTTCAAAGCCGAGCATTAATAAATAAGAAAAGAATAAACTCTTCAAATAAAGGGAACTGACAGAGAAATATTATATCCTTAGTTGCCAGACTGACATGTCGTTTTAAAACTGTTATAATTTATTCTCTGTCTCTTCTTCTCATTTATTGTCTGTCTCTGTGTTTACATCAATAGGGAACCAATAAAATTATGTAGGCGGGACGCCCCGCCCATAAATTATAATGCGCACGTGTGAATTGAATTCTTGTCTAGACTCTAAACTACAATAACCGAAATAAGGAATCAGTTTAGCCGTGTCTGCGTAAATAGAATGTGTGGTTTCAACAAGACGGCTGCCCGGCCCACAACAGCCGACAAGTAACAAATTTCTTGGAAACCACATTTCCTGGGCGACTTATTAGTACTACGGGCACAATTAAATGGCCACCCAGATCCCCCGATTTATCGCCCAACGTCTTCTTCCTTTGGGGATATTTAAAACAAACTATTTACGGACTTATTCAATAGGCATTTTTTCTTTCTTTCGTATTATAACCGGGTTGATTTATATTTTTATTTTTTATTTTTTATAGAACTTCAATTTTATTTTCTTGCAGACCGGTAAATTAAGGATTACAAATATTTGAAAATAAATACAATTATGTTCGTACACTTTGAAGTGTATGGGATAATTGTAAAAGTCAAATTGCGTAAGAATTTCGTTTCATACGGCTAAGTCGATGTACACCCCCATAGCTGCGAACAAGTACTGAGTTCCACTCAACTCTCCACTCAAATTCGACAAAAGGCGTGTAGGCAATATCCCGCCCCACAACCTGTTAGGTCTATACGTTTCTAATAGGTGCACAAGCGTGAACCACTGTAGCATCTAACTGTCTGTATGTCCTTACTGGTGTCTTTTAACTTATTTTCTTCTACACATATATCGCCAATATGTAATGGTGCAATTTCCTATGGTGTATATTGTCGAAGTGTTTCTGAAGAATGCGACATATTTCACTACGGACGGCGAACACGAACATATATTCGAGCGGAACGGTTAAAACTACCTGTAACGGGCACAACAAGTAAAAATCCTCGCCCGTGATTTGACCCGAGGCCGAGCGCTCATTCCCGATAGATGACGGGCGAGTTGGTCGACGTCCGTGGAAGTGAAACGAGAATCGTATCCTCTACTAATAACATGCTTACCGCGAACGAATCTCGAATGAAAAAAGTTGACGTCGCATGAATTTTCATGAACTGATATTAAATATTTCAAAAAAATCGCGTTGTAAATAATTCAACTGGTTAAAGAAATATCATCTCTTTTACGTCTTATTTGAGGAAGAGTAAGCTAGTGGCATGATTTATGTATTACGCAAAAATCTGAAAGATTTTACGTAACCTCTTTTCACGTCGGACGTTTCTGTATCAAGAATCGTAAAAAGTTTCATAGAAAATACAGAACGTGAATATTAAAATTTATATTTACCTATGTATGGTATCCGTAAACAACAGAATAAAAAAAGGAGCAACATGTTGCGAGGAAAAGTTAATATGATGTCATTAGTGTATTTTTAAATACTCTCTACAGTTTTACGGCACATAATAGAACAAAAAATATACCTTAATTTGAATATAGTTCAGTCGAATATTAGAATCTGTGGTTGTCTCAACAACTATCAAAATATTTTTTTAGAAACTACAAAAACGATTTTTTTAAGACATGTTTGTAAATACGAGATGTGTAAATTAAGTAATGAGAATTTTTTTATTTGAATAGAATTACAATTCATTATTGTCGCCTTCAAAATAACTTCCTTGTGGAGCCACACAGCGCTGAAGACGGTTCTTCCATTCCTCATAGCAGTACCGGAACTCATACACTGAAATAGCCTTCAGCTGGTCGGTTATAGCCGTTTGAATGTTTTCTGTGGTCCAAAATGATTCCCTTGAGGTGATCGTCCCATGAGGTGATTTTTCAATCTCGGGGAAAGAAAAAAGTCACGAGGACTCAAGTCAGGCGAATAAGGAGGTTGAGGAGCCACGGGAATGTTTTTACTTGCTAAAAACTCGTTTACTGAAATTACTCACACGCATGACCCTTTTTCAAAGTTTTTCAAGGACCTCTCTGTAAAAGTTTTGATTTACTGTTTGGCCTGGAGGTACAAACTCTTTGTGGACAGTTCCATGCTTTGGCGTTTGGTTTCCGGGTAGTACTCAAACACCCAAGTCTCATCACCAGTAATCACACGTATCCCCATAAAATGGGAATCATTTTCAATCGATTCCAAAAAAGTCAAGACACCTTTCTCTCCTGATGTCCTCTTTTTCCTGCGAAAGGTTTTTTGGAACCATTTTTGCGCAGATTTCTTCCATCCCCAATTTGTTAGTCAAAATCTGATGAACAGTGGTATGAATCAAATTTAACTCTTCCCCGATCATTCTTGTCGTCAACCGACGATCAGATCCTCTATCTCTCGACACTTTCATCGGTTCTTGAGGATGAAGGCCTTCCACTGCGTGGTTCATCTTCAAGCGACTCTCTTCCTACTGAGAGTGCTTTAAACCACCGAAAAATCTGGGGTCTTGAAAAAAACAATGTCTCTATAGGCGTGTTGAAGTTTTGCAAAAGTATCCGTTGCGCTGTGTCCAAGCCTGAAGCAAAACCTCATGGCACACCGTTGCTCAAAATTAATGTCACTCATTTTTAAAACGCACTAGAAAAAACCGGTTTACGAAAACAGTCACAAAAAACAAACAAATGATTCCACTTGTACTGAGGGTGCATTACATGTTAACCTACCGCCCTTCCAAGTCCCTTCTCTGCAGTGTTGCTAGGGCGCTACGTTGCCAGTCTCATCACTTATTTACAATTTACACACCTCGCATACTGATTTTTTCAACGATAGTACGATATATTGTGAATCTACAAATAGGTATAATAGATTCTCGGCCGACGATGAAAAAGACCTTTGAAAGAAATGTTATATCGTTGTAATCAGAAGATCAAGCGGAATTTAATAAATGAAAAAAATACAGAGTATTCCATTAAAAAAATAATGTCAATTAAACAGTTGCTACATTTTTTGTTTCTTGTTTTTTTTCTGACAGCATATTCTGAAATTCCAAAAAAAATAAGTTACCCAAAAAAATATTTTTCGTAGCTCTAAAAATAATGAAGAAACGGGGGTGGAAATTGGCACAAACTCACCCTGTATATTCAAAATATATGTTTTTATACATGCTATTTTCTATGTGGACACTTTCAGAAAGTTATAGTTTCATATTACAATTTTTAGATGCCGGTCTCTCAAGATCGTATGGTGTATAATGTTAAAGCCGCCCCTGGCATGCAATTCTTTTCTCCGATCTGTATTCTGGAGTGGGTACTGGAACCTTCGGCGTAGAAACAAAAAACTGGACGCTTTCCACGAAACACCGAACTACTACACTTTTCTCGACGCGCGTTTCGCCAACCAAGTTGTCATCTTCAGGAGAAGATTAAAACTAAATTCTGGCCTACACCATTATAACATGAATACTTTTTGACATATATTTAATTGTAGATAGGTGTTGGAAACAATATGGAAGACATTTCTAGGATAATTACAGACCGAGTAATTGAATATCGAAAAATCGCAAATTTTCACGGTTTTTATTTTTTTGTGCAAAAAGTTATCAACCGATTTTAATGATCCAAAAACCATTTTATTCGTATTTTCAAGCGATATAACGTGATATTTTTTTTTTTTTCCTCAACATTTTTTTTGCCTAAAAGTCGAAAAAAACTTTTTTCGCACATTTTTGCAACTTTTTCGCAATGATCCTACAATCGGATTTTGTCCAAAACATTTTCATTCGATTCGTACGATTTTTCTCCTAATTATCACGTTGAGAAAGTTCCGCAACTAATTATTTTAAAAAAATCTCTTGTTTTTTGCTACCTCGCCTGGGCTATAAGGTTATTGCTATTTATTAGTAGAGTATCAGAATTGCATTTTCACTTTCAGCTTCAAGCGGCGTCGACCATCTCGCTCGTCATTTATCGTGAATGACCGCTGGGTCTCAGATCGGATCACGGGCGAAAAATTTTACCTGTTGTCCCCGCAGATAATTTTAACCGTCCCATTAAAATATATATATGTAGATACGTATTTCATTTATTTAATATATACCACATGAATTTCATTTTTTTTTTAAATTAAAATAGAAATGTAAATAAATTAAATTTGGTTACCTACTCTATTTTTTAGTTTCTTTGCAAAAGTCTTCTTGCGCATTGCAATGATGACGAAACTAACCTCAAAACATCACGTCCCAATCGGTGCCTTCTGTTATTTTGCTTTTACAATCCAAGATGTTGGAAAACACTTCCAATCATACTCGTTCATCTCCCCATAGTGTTTAAACTTAGACTACGCTAACTATAACATTGTCTAGAGAACTTAAACTCTTTCGACAGTGTTTATGTTTATAATTGCTAGAGTAAACAAGTGTTTAGTGCGAACATCTACTGCGAACTTTGGAATCAAATGGTAATCTTCACTATCAAGCTATCAGCTACAATTGTTATAACTTTGATTACGGAAGGCGACTAAAATTGGATGTACTCGTAACAGTAGTGCAACTAGTGAAGATGCTCCCTTTTAAAAAATATTGCAACTACGCCACTGAACTGCATATGTATATGCGCCCATAGAAAAAAATCATTTATAACACTCTGCGATTATAGTCATGCACCATAATATGTTATTATTCATTTCTCGCGGCCAACTAACCAATTAACTCGGATCAGTATGCGGACAGAGTGCACTGTCGCGTGTGCCGGGCGACATATCTGCTAGTTCGGCATATTAATGCTGGTGTGGAGGATTCCGATAAGGTTTGGTACGAAAAACGTTCCCTTCTTATTCCATTAACGCTCGTAATTCGATTAACTCGTCGAGAGCTTTAACACCCGACTAACTTCAATAATCAGCTAACCCTTTCTTTTTCACAGTTCCCTGACCTTATAAAGAAAGTGACCCAAGTTAATAATTTCGTTCAAACTCGGTGAGCGTTTTCTATAAATATGTTTTTCCAGGAATACCGTATAGTTATATAGATGGGCCCAACGCGCTACGAACGCAAAGACTTTGTAAACTGTTGAAATCCGCGCTTTTGTAAGCTCCCTGAATGTAGCCATCCTTCACCATGTTTCAATCTATTGCATCATGCAACTAACGCCCAATATAGATTTTCTTTAGGCAGTGGCGGTGCGTGATATTTCAGTTAGCCATATCTTGAAAACGACGCATGGGACCCACTTCACTTTTTAGGTGATGACTATACACCTCTTACAGAAAGGATTTATAGTGAAAAAACCGTCAGAAAAAAATTTTCAAAAACACTGGAGCACTCCCTGGGTTCTCAGTAACGCTCTGTGGAATATTTGCAGTATATTTTTTTTTCATAATCTAGAAACAAAAATAAGGATAAGTTTTTCGATTTGTTACAAAATATTTTTGTTTCAAAAAAGTTATGGCCATTTTAATTTTGGGAAACAAAATGTTCCTATAAAATTAAAATTAAAATGGCCATAACTTTTTGAAAGAAAAAAAAAATATTTTGCAACAAATCGAAAAACGTCTCCTTATATTTGTTTCTAGATTATGAAAAAAATATACTGCAAAATATCCCACAGAGCGTTACTGAGAACCCAGGGGAGTGCTCCAGTGTTTTTTTGAAAATTTTTCGCAAACTTTGCTGACGGTTTTTTTCACTATGAATCCTCTCTGTAAGAGGTGTATAGTCATCACCTAAAAGTGAAGTGGGTCCCATGCGTCGTTTTCAAGATATGGCTAACTGAATATCACGCACCGTCACTGTTTAGAAGCCTAGGATAAATTGATATGATTATTATAATTGTATGAAACTGTTGTGTTTGCAATGAAATCTTAACTAAGTGAAAATTAAAATAAAAAAGAAAATAAACTTACCACCACAAAGTTGACAGGGAATGAAAGGAATCTCGCTGATTATTCTTGTTTATTAATAAATTACTACAACTATAACTATACCAAAAATGCACTTGTACTATTTGCCAATGTCACTATAAATATATTTAATCTTTCTATGGAAATGTCTATATGAATTGAACCTTTCTATTAATGTATTTTTCTATTAATTTACGTTTTCTAACAAAAAATTGGATATATATCGAATACTATTAGAGACATCTATGAGGCAGTAGACAAAACAATGAAATATGATTATGAAGAGAACAGAGAGGCTTAAACAGAAACACTCCGTATGTTAACGCACGGTATAAACTAACTAACATTTAACGTGCTATTCAAAAACATAGAAGATAACAAATAATATGTGAATATGGGTTAATAGCTCAATAGCTGTCACATGAAAAGTAAACAGTCATGATTAGTTAGTTGACATCAACAGTTGACCGAAATGTGCCACGAAATATAGACGTACGCATCATGATATAATAAAATAAATATAATAAAACTGACCCTCTTAATTTGCTGGATGGCGTAGCTTTGTTAACAGTACTATCATTTCTAACAGTACTACTATGGTTTCGATACAAATATCGTCGCTGTGCTCTGCGAGAGTTAAAATTTGTTTGTGCATACAAGCATAATTCGTTAGAAAAATAAGTTACGTCGCTTCATTTTTAAGTCTGAGTTCTTTAACTATAATTTCTCCAAAAATCCTTAAAAATAACCACAATGAAAGAAAAATGACATACCACAAGAAAGTTCTATAGAAATAAAGCTAGTTAGAAAGTGCTTTTGTTGCATCGTTTTATTCACCAACCACTTTAAACGTAAATGTCTTGAAAACGGTTGCTAGGAGCAACATTTACAAGGTACTTGCGAAAGGAACAATGATGAGAAAATTGTTATTTTTTAATAAAAAAAATGTAATTACTCAAAAGTGCAAAAAAAGATCGTATGAACTCGGAGAGGGGGAGACAATTTACAACAAAATTATTGATAAATTAAAATTCACCCCAAAAAATTTCTAATCACCAAATTTTGCGCAAATGTTTTTAAAAAAGTTATCCACGAAAATAGAAAATAAAATTATATTTTTCTTCTTGTGTCTTGGTTACGATTAACTTTTGGATTTTTATTTAGTTATACGATAAGTTGTAATTTTCGTATGTACCGTTAGTTATGGGATACCCTGTATAAACAACGACAAAAAACAATTAACCAGTAAGACCACTTAGCAAAAAAGGTCGTTGCTTCTCACGCCAAAAGTATTTACCTACAGGAAATTAGCTGCGATGTGAATGTCGCGCTGAATTATTTTTGAACGGATAGGTGTTGTAGAATACACCCACGTTGAAAGCAATTGCTTCAAATACTTTTTTCGTACTTCATATTTTACAGGAACGGTATACCTATGGGGTTAAACGGGGTAAAAATAAAATTCGGGTCGGGTAAAAGAATGCACAACATTTTTTTTTAATTGAACCCTCGTTTATACACTTTTTATTCGTTACCAATTACATTAGCAACTTTTTCGCCTTCAATGTACTCCCCTTAGCGATCTCTTCACCGCTCCATATGACTTTTTCATTGTAGAAAGCAGTGCTGGAAGTCCGCTTTTGTCAGCTGGTTCAGAACCTCCGTCGCTTTTGCTTTAACCGCTTCCACACTTTCGAGTCTTGTCCCCTTCAGTGTCGCCGTGTCTAACAAGCCTGGATCAGTGTGAATGTTGTTTAAAATGTCAGCGCAAATGTTCATTCTTGAATCCTTTTGCTCGGGAGTGAGGAGTTTTTGGCACCATTCTTGCGTAAACTATGTGCATGTTGAACGATTCATGCAAAATTTGGCGAACACATCCTTTGTCGATTCCTATTATTTCAGCAAGCCCTTGGACGCTTAGACGACGATCTTCGCGGATTAATTTACCAATATTTTTAATGTTTTCGTCCATTTTCGACGTTGAGGTCGCGGATCGTCTTCTGTCGTTTCACGTCTCTGTTTAGACCGTTTAAACTATCTAAAAACTTGTGTGCGGAATAAACATTCATTCCCGTACACTTCTTTTAACAGTGCATAAGCTTCTGTAAAAGTTTTCCCCAGTTCAACAAGAAACTTGAGATTAACAAATTGCTCCATCAGAACACTTAACATTTTTTCGACGCGTCACTAGTGCGTAGACTAATTCAAACGACTGCTACAGTCAAACTGAGTGACCCACTGGCTTGTCCAGCGAACTCAAGGTGGGGAAAGTGACACTAGACACAGTTATGTTCAAACTTGTGGCGACCCGCTCGCAGCGCGCTGGTTGCAGCATCAGTTCGGTTATTTAATAGCCACGCCTCGTATGTAAAATTATATTAGGAAAAACTAGTATAGTCTCTCTAAACTCAATGTGAAGACGTATATTTTTAATTCCTTTGAGGACTAACGCCGCCCAATGGCGTGCATATATCTTTTATAAATTTGAAAATTGTGGAATATTTTTTTCATTCAAATCATATAGGAGATTAAAATTAGCCTGCATACAAAACTCTTAATATTTGTAATATAATTTTCTGTAAATAATGCTCATTTAGCCAGACAATTTGAAAAAATTGTCTGTGTTAATAAACCTAGCTGAAATGCACGTCACTGGCGAAAATAAGTGAGAATTCCAAAAGTCATAAATCATTTTAACGACGACGTCGTAAAATATAATATGAAACATTTTACGACACAATGGACCACATAAATATCTAACGCATTGGATTGGATGCAATAGCACAATACCCTAATGCACAATGCCCTAAACCACAATGCTAACTAATAAATTTATATCTATGAATTTTTTTTAAATATTTCCAAACTAGCTTTCTAAGAACGTCACGAACTAACAGTTTACTGAAGTATGAAGTATACTTGTATAGTGAGCTTAGCAATTTTAGACAATATATCTGACAACCTTGCTTTTTTTATGTCTTCACATTTACATTAGAAATAGTATAACTATTTGATAAATATGTAATTTTGCCCCACTTTACTCTAATTAGGATATTGTTACCAGACTTTCTGGAGAAATAAAAAGAAAAGGTCTCATTTTTTATTTCACAGAATTCTTTTGAAGCGAGTTTAATATCAGTCGACACTGTCATCTTCTCGGGCCCATTTTACCGCATTATATTCGTACATTATTACATATCTTGGACCTCCTTATCGGCACCGACATGAAACGCGAAAAATCGAGTAGCATCAAAAGAGAAATTTCTTCCGAGGCGCCCTATTAGGAACGCGATGCACAAACAAATGCCCTATTTAAAATTTCAATGGCTCACCTCGTTTCCCCTAATTCTTGACGTAATAAAGGCGATTTTTCCTCCCTTTTCATCTCTGCCCGCATGCGACAAGCTACACGGTATCTTCTTCATTCGGGAGGTGTTCAATGAATCAAATTATTAGCAACTCATTTAACCGTCAAGCCGATGGGTTTTCCTTACTTTGTGAGGACGCGTCGCTTCAAAGGGCGTTAAAGGAGACGTTTAAAAGCGTTTTCCCACACGATTAATGATAATTCAGTTAGTTTTGCTCGTAGAGGCATCGACAAACGGGAGAACGGGCGTTTTGTCCTATTTTTTCTTCCTATTCTGAATATCGTCTATAAATGATCCCAGAAAATTAAGTTATTTGATATATAATTTTTTATGTAGATCCTTAGTTCATGATATTAATACATAGGCCGGACTGGCACAGATTTTTGGTACGATTTTGAATTTTCTATTACTAGCTAAATCCATACTTATATATAGGGTTAGTTTTACAAATGAACAGCCCCCTTGTTTTTTTTAATTGTTGTTCGATTTAAAAAAAAAGTAACAACCCGTTTTAGATGTTTTTTTTTTACGTAGAATCGAGGTAAGATCATGGTTTTGCCAAAGAATCCAATTTTTTTATAGTTTTTAGATTATTACACAAAAAGTAATAAAAAAAGACTTATGTCATAACATATATATATTTGTAACCAGCATGAAATGGGACACTTAAATTTATCAAAATACAGGGTGTTCTATTTAAAAAATATTTTTTTCTACTCCCTGTACAGGTATATAGACTGATCTTCAGTAAAACCGTTATCATACCTGAATTCTACTAAACAATAGTGTATTTTACTTTTTTAAAATCAATCAAAAATTAAAAAAATAAAGGGGTGTTCGTTTATAAAACTAACCCTGTACATACGAGAAGGTTATTGGCGTCGACCATAAATATACAGTGCCTCCGTAAAGTAGTGGATAAAATCGATAAAACGTCACGGATTTTTTTCGGAAAAATCGCTCGTACATGTATGTCAAAAGATATATATGAATTGTCATTCTTTGATAGGGATCTTTTTAAATATTTTGACCACTTGCCAAAAGGCTATGACGTCATCGATTTTTTTTAATGAGAATCCTTATTTTTTATTATGAAATTGGGAATAACACTTGTTTCACGTACATGAATGTACTTATCTATGTATGTCGCATGAGGGAATTTTTTCGAAAATCGACTTTAAACGATAAAAAACTAAAATAGATTTACTAAAAATGAAAGAAAATTCATATTGTGTACCGTTGACTTCCTAATAGTGCGCAAGACACTAAGGTAAATCTTGTTTACTACTTGTTTATGAACATTATTCTTCGAAATAATCAGTTTTGTACATTTAGTATGAAATTCATTTTTCCGATAATAGAACTTGTAATCACTAGCGCATTCGCCATATTTGAGAATATAAATATTTTTGTTACTTTTAATTGATATTGTTCGATAATATTTTGTTGAGCGTCCTGCACGTGCTCAGGATGTCAACGGTGCATGGTATGAATACTGAAATTTGTTATTTTTCTTAATTCTCTTTCATTTCTAGTAAAGGACAATATTAAAAATAGCCGATTTTTGGCTGCTCGGGGGAAACGCATGTAGCCCAGAAAAAATGATTGATTGCTGTCAAAAAACATTAAATATGACCCCCGAATACCTGAAATGGCTGGGGAAATGTCAACTTCACCCCTAAAACTGTAAAAACCACCCCAAAACCGCTAAAAATAGATAATTTCCGGTTTTGGTCAGATAACTCATATAAACCACAAACAACAGTTGGGAATGGTGTAAAAATAATAACATTAAGTCTTCAAAATATGAAATCGATGAGAAAATGTCGCTCGTTGTAAACTGCTATAGCCCATATCTTTTGACTTTAATAGAAGGACTTTTTTGACCCAGGTAAAATGATTGAAACTGGTTCAAAATATAGTAAGCGGGTGGAATAGTACAGGTGGAGTAGTCAGGAGTGTTGTTACGATGGATGTAACACTATATCACGGGTAACGACAAATATGTAGGTAAGTTGTTGAATGTTGTACAGGGTGATCATAGGAAGTGAGTTTGTCTGAAATTTTTTTGGCAAAATACCTTCCTGTTTGTTCCTGTTTTTTTATACTTTCTTTATTTCAAAATTTCTGTCCTTCCTGTTTTTTTTATACTTTCTTTATTTCAAAAGTTATGACTGATTTCCCGATGAATTACTTTATAGTTAATATTGCAACATTTAAAATTGAATTTTCCGACGCTATTGCTTATTCAACATATATATACATATATAATACATAAGTAAATATGTTTTTATTTACAACAAATATATGTAGTGAACCTAGGTTTTGAAATATTGTGTAATAAATAAATATCTTTAAATATCGCAACAATAAATAATATACATACAAATGCTACTTAAATATTTACAAATGAGTATATAAAATAACAATAACCAGAAGAAAATAAAAATATATTATTTAATAAATGTTCAACATGCACCATTGTTATTTAAGCTCAACTCGTAACGTTTTCTTAGTTCATTAGAAGTTACTTTTCTGAAAATATTTCCACCTAATTCAGCACAGGTCGCAGTAATCGTTTTTTTGCTTCAAATCATAACACAAACTGTTCTTTGCCCAGCTCATTTGTCTGTATTCGAATTCAAAAATAACAATTGTTTAATAAATATGTATGTATTTACTACTATAGCCAAAAACTGTTATTTACATATACTTTCACTCACGTTTATTACTCAGTTCTTATTTACATTAGAAGATGTCCTCGATGGTGTGAAATTTAGAAGTGGACTATTTAGTAGATTGATAATATTTTTAAGCGGATGTTATAGTAGACCAAACAAGATTTTGGGGATCGGACATAATTTTTAAAATAATGAAAATAAAAAAAATACGAATTATGAGAGCAACCAAATGCAGCTGAAAAAAATTTTTTTCTGGAACAGTTCGCTGCAGAGAATAATTGCGATAAACTAAGAATGAAATTTGTTTCACAATTTACTATTCACATTGGATCCATAAATTTCCACAATCACGTGTACGAAAAAAAGTTTCGGAAACAGAACAATATCGATTTTCGAAGATGATGATGTTGAAGAAGGAATTAAAACTTTCAGGTCAGCTCAGTTCAGAACAACGTCTACGTAAGATTTAGAAAATTAAAGTTGAAAATCAGCTTCAAATTGACAATTTTTTTGGGAGCAAATCGCGTTTTTTCATATCTTTACGTATATATCTTGTAATTTAATTATGTTTTTTATGAACAGAATTAAATATAAAAAATAATATAAAGGGAGGAAATATTATATAACTTAAAATTAAATTATGAAATTATACCGTGTGTGTAAAGCCAACATCAGCCAGTTATGAAAAAGAACAAACAGAAGTGAGACGACAGATAAGAAGCAACCGCACACGCATCGAAGGTAGTGAGGGAATAGGACCTGTATTTGCACATTCATAAATACATGTCCAGAAATAAATCTACACCTAAATCCAAATAAAAAATACAGAAGATTCGTGTTACATAAACACAGGTAAACCTAGGCGGCCCTCTCACCACCTGTGCTTGTTGTTAGACCGAGAAGTGTAGCATTTATCCTTTTTCACACGATGTCGGCTTCACACAAAGTGTATATTATATAACTCCCTTTTTTCCTAACTGAAACTATTTGAGTAATTTTAAACAACTTTAATGCCCTTCTTTATACTCATTTAATACATATACAACCATCGGCGTAGCTAGCCTCAGGTTTGGGGGGGGGGGGGGGGGGTGAGCGGGCATGGCCCCAGTACGTTGGAAAAAAACAATTTTAATAGGCAAGGATTGCACCAGGGTCGTCGCTACTGTAAATTTTTTTACTACGGTAAATGTTTGGGACCGGGACAAGGGGGCACCCGGAAAAAAATAAAGGTGCGCCAGCAGGCACGCTTGAAAATTTTTCCAAATTTCAAGGTCACACGTTTTCCTGGCATTTCAGAATTTCAATGAAAAAATCATTTATGCAAAAATATATAGACTTTCCCAAGAATAATTTTTTAACTTTGATCCGGCCATAAAAATAATATAAACCTTGGCCGGGGGCTCACCGAGAAAGTTAACATGATTGTGTCTATAGAAAATGATGGCGCCGCAGGTGAAAATTTTCTAAATTTTATAATATGTTTTGTTTTATATTTTTCGAAAATAAATAAATGGAATGGAACAATGGAATGTTTTAATAATTCTATCTAGTTTTACAAAAAACAGTAAATATTTATTAGATTTTCGTCTCTATTTTTAGAAGTCTTATGTCAGGGCGAAATTTCCGTCTGCCAGGGCGCCGCCCAGATCCGCCCCCACCTGGCTACGGCCCTGGATTGTACGCTCTTCTACATACTTATATAAAATAAGATTATTCTATGAAAAATATAAGTAATTTCAGATACTACGTTTTTTTTATACGCAGTTTTTTATTAGAATGTTTTTATTAGAATCTTAGAATCTTCGGGGGGGGGGGGGGGGCAGACCCCCTCTGGCCCCCCTAGCTACGCCGACGTATACAACTCATGTAATATAAAATTATTTATCATTATGAACGGACATAATTTTGCATTCCTAAATAACCAGTTTTTCCCACTGTGCGTTACGATGCTTAACATCGTTTTCTATTAACATCGTTAGCAAGCTATATTTTTTATTTGTGTCTTAAAAGGCAGAAGCTTCTGGCTTTATTTTTCTAAACTTTAGTTTAAGAAACTAAAGTTAGTTTGGTTTAGGTTATTTTAGGAAAGAATATTGATTTACTCTTCACAGAAATTATATTAATTTAGCTAAAAGCAGTGGCGGTACGTGATTCTAAGATTGGGGGTGCACCATACATAAAAATAACGATAATCATAAGAATAATAAGAATATCCCTAATATGAGATAAATATTTATCTCATATTAAGGTTATTCTTATTAACTCTATTAATTTGAAAACTTACCTAATTTTCCTTGTAAATGAGCTCAATTCTGCGATTTTTACATTGTGCAAATTTTTCAATTACTTTGTTGTTAAAATTTTCGATATTTGTAATAAAGTCTTTTTCAATGGAGAGCATAGCCAAAGCCGACAGTCTTTCCTGGCACATGGTGTTGCGCAAAAATGTCTTTATTCGTTTTAAATAGAAATTTTCCACAAAAACGAATACAGTTAATAATAATGTTTAAAACATACCTGTTTTTTGAAACCGCTTCATTGTGTGCTGCCACTGCTCGTCGATGAGCAGAATCGAGCATTGTCGCAATATTTGCAGTGCCTAGCATGGCTAAATTCAAAACATTATTCATGTGTCCAGCAGAATTTGCATGTTTTTTTTATTTTCTCGTTTATGTGATTTAAATCCGTTACTCCAGTTTTGGTCCAAGGTGTTTCTCCGCCAAACAAAACACTGCGTTCAATACATCGCATCCACTTAACCACAAATGTTTTTTAAATAAGTCATTATTAAATGTTCTTACAAATTGTTTACTTTTTCCTTTCACGGCTAATTTTAAATTAATTTGTGGAGTGGGCCTACCTAGAGTTTTAATTTTCACTTTTTCCTCCAAACTCAAGCTAGAGAATGGAGTTTTTAATAAGTTTTGAATATAATTCATTATTCCAAACTAGATTGTAACCGAGTTTATATTTATAAAACGTGAACGATAAAACAGCAATCGCAATGTACGAAAACAATTCACAAACTAACCGATCGATAACTCTCGTGCGCTCTTAAACTCCGTACATCATATCTATAGGATTCGCCCACTACGCGTAATAATTGTGGAGGGGCAAGCAGTAACAATACGCGTTCGCTTTTTCGTATTGCACGGAAGCATGATCGTCGTGCCGCTTTTTCGTATTGCGCGTGTCGACTCCCGCGCCGCGATCGGAAACCAGTGGCGTTGGAGATAGAGACCTAGCGTCTAGTGGATTCGTAACGCTGCGGCCAAATAATATTCAGATGGTATTAACGTTAGGGATGCGGCAAGGCGATAAATTAAGAATGCATCCATTAATTACTAAATAAAATTATTAATGCTAAATTGTTGGTAGTGTGCGCGCACCAGCCCACCTTATAGCCCACCGCCACTGGCTAAAAGTATACGAAAAAAAAAACAGATAGTGCACTCAATATTTATATCAATTAAATATTCAAGATAAAAAAAATTGTTAAATAAAAAATGAACACAATTGATATATCTTTGTAATGGTAAAGTAAAAAAGGTATGTTGCTGAAAAGAAAATTTTGAGGCGTCGGGACGCTCAGAGTCGTAGACATATTTTTTTTATTTTTGCTTTAATTTTGAGTGAAGGTGAGTAAAAGTGATTTACCCTTCACAGAAATTAATTTCTCTCAGCCGTTTCCGAGAAAAAATCATTCCTATTATAAATAGATCACTCCTCATGAATGAAATTTGAAACTAAAAATGACGTTTTTTCGATGATTTTCTACAGGTGCGCAAATCTGCAAACTTTAGCGCCAGCGCCACTGGTCATAAGTCAAAGTATCAAAAATCTCGACATTTTTTTTTAATCACCCGGCCGAATTTTTTCATCGGTGAATTTCTTTTAAAGAAATAATACCCAAACTGACAAATCTGGTCTTACTTTACGCACTTCGTGGAGTGCCCTTAGACCACCGTGCTCAGATTTAATTCGACCCACCCCTTAAAACCGACACCCATCTCGCGAATTCCCGAGATCCCGTACATTATTTATAACCGTGAACCTGCGAAATCTTGAAGGGCCTTAAAAACGGGATAAGAGACACGAGGGGATTTGAGTTTGGGCCGTTTCGGGGCGGCGGCGACGACGTCTCCCACCGGATATAAAAATAAGCGCAAACAGCCGTCGACAGCTGCTGGGGTTCGTTAAATAAATGGGAAGGGTAATCTGAAATAATCATGTGTGGGGGACTTTCCCGGCCTCTTTTTTTTTATTCCAAATCATATGCAGAACGTCGAAAATGGTTCACTGATTGTGGTGTTGATAATTTAGAATTCGGGCGGTTGCGTCGCTTCGTTAAAAAATAATGAGAATTATTACAAAATTCAGGATTCTGAGTCGCAACAGAGTCGGACTCAGGTCACTATGATTACTAAGCGATGAAAAGTCAGAGGAAGGAAAAGACTAAGATATTTTTCAAAACCGAATTGAATTTCGAAAGTCTAGTCTATTTTTCAATAGTATGATGACAGGTGCTTTTGAGTGTTAATTTTTATGACACTGACAAATAATTCGTCCCCTAGTATGTTTGTCCGAGTATTCATTTTTGTGTTATAATTTAGGTTCCGGAAAAGTATGCTGTCGCGCAGAGCCGGCACTATACAACTCTATGATAATGAAACCGTATTGTTTAAGCGCATATTTTCTTGCCCCTGTATACCTACGCCACTGATCGTGCGTAGAATGCCGTCGCTAACGAAGACCCGTGCGCGAACCCGGGACGCAATTTCGGATACAATTTCTCCGTAGGTGTAAACGGATCGACCGCCGCATTGAAAACAATTTTTTATCGGAGTGACTAACTCGTGAGTTCGTGTAGTGTATTTACATATTACCTGATTTTGTGTGGGATTTTTTGGAATAATGGCACAAACCCAGTGGCGGAGCAAGGATGATTAGGGTCCTTGTGCAGAAAAATTATTTGGGCCCCCAAGTCACATTAAAAATACTTGTTTAATGAAAAAAAAAATATTATACGAAAACAAAATATGGGGTTCATACCAGAGTTTATACCAGAAAGAGAAAGAAAACAGTGAAAACATACGGCACGTGAATACCGAATACGCCCGGCTGTGTACGCGAGGAAATTTAGCACAAAAAGGAGCCAAACGTCCAAAATTTCCGCAGTAAGATGGATTTTGACGTAATTAGGCTCGTTGGATTCCTTGTAAAATTTAGAAAAAATGTAACCTATTTTTGTCATTACAAATCAGAAACTGAATTACTGCACCTAAAAAATGCATTTTTGGGGTGCAATTTTTCCAACCAATTAAAGAAAAAATCATAATTCGAGAATACATTGTCGAAACGGGCTGAATTTGATTACTCGAAGGGTCGCTGATAGAAAAGTAGAAACATAGAAAAAGTATAGAAAAAATCATAAAAAATGATAATCCAGAGGTTTCAGATGAATCTGGGCACGAAGAAGCTGCGGGCGGAAACCAAATCAGAATATATACTCTAAATATACAAGTTATACCAACAGGCAAGGTGAGAAGGTCTCGTATTAACCCAACACCAAAAAAAGATTAGAGGACATCGCAAAAAGATATGAAAAAAAAAACCAAAAGGTAAATTTAATATTAAAAAAAAGGTCCGAAATGTTCCAAGTTCATCGAAAGTACATAAGTAAAATGAGCTTATCTGATTCAATTGACAATGTCAGTGATGAAGAACTACCATTGTTGTGTGATGATGAATTAAATGTAGGCGATTTTGTTGTCAAGTTTTTAACAAGGAAAACAGTCGTACACTTTGTTGGACAAATTGTCACGATTTATAATGATTATTTAATTTATTTTTTTATAGTTATAAATTTATGATTTATAATTACAATTACAGACATTTATTTTTCGTTATTATTAACATTTCAGAACCTAAAATTGACAAATAGCGTTACTTATAAAAGTTTTTATATTAATGTAATCAATTTCCTACGCTGGAGAAACTTTTTTTTTATTAATTTCTGCAATAAAATTTAAAACCATAGTAGTTTTGAATAGAGAATGAAAAGACCTTTCAAATGAAGTATCACAAGCCCCTACTTCCAATTTGAAAATTTATGGGTTGTAGCTGTCACCTGAAGGGGGTTGAATTTAGGGTTGACATTTTTATGTCGCAAGATGTCATATTAGAATTAGAAATTGACGTATCTCAGGATTTTCTAAAAAAATAATTTAACTACTGAATTTATTCCGTTTCGCTGTTCCACACTGTATGTTAGAAGGGTGTTTGAAGGACATAAATATATGGATTTATAGGACATAAATAAAAGTTGGATATAGCCAATTTCATAATAAAATTACAGCTTACACTAATTGAACATTCTATTGCCGGTTTGGAAGTGTTATTCTCAGTAAAAGTTTTGAAATATGCCGAGCCTGAGATATATAATGTACGTCGGTGTTAATGCCTCTAAACCAAAATTTCCAGGATTAAATCAAGTTATTATCGAAGACGCAGTTATTATCAAAATGATTATACGAATGGTAGATGTAACATGAAAATCACACGAGGGAAAGTTTCTACTTACTTCTCAAAGAAAACTTAATATGTCAATCAAGTACGGTAATCGACGGAAGAGTGAACTGTTTACACCCCACAGTGTGGTAAATAAACGTTCATTAAGCGCCTGAATTCTTTGGTCTCAATTGGAAGGCAACTTTAATCACCCCAAGTCGAGTGTCGAGAAAACAAAGTGACATTCGATAAACATGTTTATAGAGTAAGTTAAAGTTCCGAAACGGTTAAAGCTTTATTTTGGACAATTTAACAAAAAATACACTTTTTTTTAACTCGATTTCAAACATTTCTTCGAATTTTAGATAATATGTTCCCTACTTTAGCTGTCTCTTGTATATTATGCAAAGTCTTCTAGATACTAGGTGTCCCACCTCGGTGGACCTACATTGATATTTTAAAAACTCTGAATTTCAGAATTCTGACAATTACAACAAGTCGATACGTTCTGTTTAACAAAATAGTTTAAAAGATCTGGGTCTTCCGCTTACACAAGAAGTAGATGACAACTTGTTTATTTTAAATGGAACACTCTATATATTTTTGGAATTTTGGATTCTAGGGGAGTTATGTAATTTCACGTATATTGTCATATACATATGTATATCAAATATTTTATGAAATATTTACAGTTTTCGATCACAAGTGAGAGTTAGAACCTTAAGAAAATTGAGGATATTTTATAAATGACCATTCATCTTGCTACGTGTTTCGGTAAATCCTTAGATTTTACTTACAGTGAGTAATAAACAAAAAAAAATGCAATTGAAAAACTTTACAAAAAACAATTTCTGTAAATGGAAGCCCCTTATTTTTCTATTAGATTTGTAATCAGCTTTCAACATAAGGTAACTTTCTGTTGGATTGTCTATGTCTAAATTAAATCGTTTTTATTTTACGAGTATTTTCACATCTCGAAAAATTTGGAAAAAATGACAAGCCAACAGTCGCACGAATGTGTTGTCACAATCTAAAACAAATATGGATATTTTATTAAATAATGTAAAAATGCGTATTTTAACATCTCAAAACTTTTTGGAAAACCGAACCAAAAAAAATCTAAGGTGTAGTTCTACTATTGTAAGAGCTTATAATTTTTCAAAATTTTGAATGCAGCAACAGTATAAATATACTGTTGTTGATAATCGTAAATGATTAAATAATCTTTTATGGAGCAAACTTTTTTTAAAACTATATTACATTTTTTTATACGATGATCTAATATGGGCTTCCTACTGATAATCGTTTTTTTTCTTTTTCATGGGGTGGTCTCTTATGGGACCACCTCCCATTTAGGACAATTTCTAATCAATATTCCTGATTTAGTGCATCTCCAAGCTAAGATTACATTGCTAAAATACACAGTTCGATAAGAAAGAGATGCCTTGCTAAGATACACAGATGCCTTGCATTGCTAAGATACACAGTGTTTTCAGTTCGATAAGAAAGAGATGCCAGATTTGTTTGGACCAAGGTGGTGGACATATTCAGCTAACGCTTTAAATTGTTTTTTACAAATAAAATTTTAATGAACTATTGCCTGTTTTCTCAATTTGTAGAACTATTAGAAAATAATTTCTCTCATAACATTTGGATACAGGAGGAGAATAAATTTGACAGTAATGATAAGTGGGATTCAGGAGCACTGTTTAAATGTTTGTCTATACGTTACTAAAAAAATTAAAAAAGCCATAAAACAGTATTAAATTAAAAGCCATTGAACTTCAACTGATTATAAAAATCGCGGTTCAATTAGAGCATAGTTTATTTTCGGCAACCGAACTGTGCAACGTCGTTTACACAAATTCGTTTGACCCAATAATTTAGGACGGTCCTTCCTGACTAATAAAGCAACAATTTAATTCCGCATATATCTGATTCATTGACGGGCTGTGCTGTAGATTTTAGAAGTGTTTAACGCATTAAAAATATGCTAATTGACTATCCGATATATGTATTTTCTAGATCAGATGAGCGCATGAGGAGGCGAGGGCCAGTGCTGTGATGTCCGCGAACTGAACCATGCGGGTTCGGACTAGGGTTAGGACTGAGGTCTTGAGATGTTCGTGCGCGATTTTCGTTGGAATCTGGACGTTTTTGCCAACAGCATCGGCCCAAAGCGGTAAGTGTAAAATCTGTACCGACTATCGGGTCATGGTTCGCACTGTGACCCGTTGAATTGAGCTCTATTCGTTTGAGACCTATGAGCTGATTCTTAGTCCGATAACTTTATGATTAAAGTTAATAGTCCACGCATCGAATGCCACGTGTGTAAATCTCGTAATCGAACATATTATTAATGAATTTCTTGTCGTTATAGGTACCGGGTGTTCCAACTAAAACGGTTCCTCAAATACTCTGTCATTGTAAATTTAAGAAAAAAAAATTCAAATAAGATACGTCCAAAATTATTCGGTACATAAATATAAGTAAACTATTTATAATCACACAGTCATTCATAATCACTCCATTTCATACGACCACTACATACCTTCATCATTTTAAATGGAATGAAATGGAACAACCAGTAAATTTTAGGCCGACTTTCCAACTATATCCTACGATATCCAACTGTTTTTGAAAAATATCACAATGGCAGCGTTCTAAATATTTCTAAATAACGTCTAAACCAAGAAAGTTAGAGACTTGGGGTTTGAAGTGTTCAATTCGCCACAAATTACTCTATAATTTCCATTTTTGCAAAATGTTGTACGCTATTCAATGTCGCAAATTCTGGAACCAATACCTAACAATCCTTTTACTGCAATATTTTTTTTTCATAGAAAATGACCTACATTAACTTATATCATTGAATGCAAAATTAAATTACCTTTTGAGTCAAAAAGAATAGGACAAGACTAAACTGGAGATACTAGACACCAAAATATTATGATTGAGCTCAACATGCTTTATAACAATGTCGCTAGTTTAAGAGATACAGCGTGTTCAAAGTTTAAATTTTATTTTGATTTTTTGTATCTGTTGAGTCATGCGTAAAACAAGTCGAGAATCTGAAATAACACTCAATTCTACAGAGAAAAGGTACTCTTGTTTAGGTCGTCTAAATCTATCGGTTTTTAAGTTATTTGCATTTAAAAGGTTCAATGTATTTTGTTGATTTTTTCTCAGGCGCTGATATTGCTATATTTTTTCTAAGTAGGCTTGTGTTTTTGAGTGGCTTGATATTACGTTGGTTTGACGTATCATTTCTAAAACAATTTTCGATTGAATTATATAATTTCGTTCTCCTGTAAAATAAATGATATTTTTCAGTAAAAGGTTGTCATTTTTTACGTCTAGTACTTTAAATGTTTTTATTAGCTCACTTTGTTGTTTTTTTTTAATGGCTTATTATGTAGACCAGAAAGCTTTTCGTTGAAATACATGTTATTGCAGTTTATGTTCTTGCCTTTGATATTTACAGAATGTGTTGCTGTTTCAGTCGCTATAGTATTTGTATCATTTTTATTACTTAGTACTATCGATAATTCAATTACTGTGGCCGATTCTCTTCCTCTCAAGCTTTTAGTTGAAGCGCATTGAGTCAATATAAAGTTGCAAATGTCCTTCTAAATGAATGCTTCGTGTTAGTTTCGAGATTTTCGAAATCAGACGACACATTTTCCAAGGTATGTTCTGCAAATGTTCCCATTAACTTGATTTACACATTTCTCTGTTTCAAATATCTCAAAAAAAGAATCGCTCATGATCAATAGTTTTTAAAATTAAGTTAATTTTATGTTTTAGTGATTGATCCCTTGTTCAACAATATACAATCAGACATACAAAAAGGAAAACGATGCATAACAGGGGTGCTAAATTAAGAGTAATGAGACTGTTTTTTTATTTTTTTTATTCGATTAAATTCACTACATTCAATTACAATCAGTACTGTCTCCTTCTCTTGAGGTAATTTTTCAATCTCGGGAAGAGAAAAAAGTCACAAGGTCTCAAGTCAGGTGAATGAGGCACGAGGAGCCACAGGAATGTTTTTAGCTGGCTAAAAACTCGTTTACTGAAATAACTGTGTGACAATGTGCACTGTCGTGATGCAACATCCAGTTGTTCTTGATATTTGAAGAGTAGACTTGAATAAGGGGCTAAGTGCTAAAAAGCTGAAATTTTCAGGAGAGTAAAAACTGATTAGTTTAACCATTTATGAAATAAAAATGTTTATAATTTGACAAAACTGTTTATTTTTAGGAGATACATAGTAAAAAAAAACACAAAAATCAAAAATGTTTTTAATACAAACGAAAGAAAATGAAAAAAATAGAAAAGGGCTAAGTACCGCTAGCTTTTTCATGGTAGGTAAGTGCCGGCAACTATGCTGTAAGTTTTCTGTAGAACTCCTGGTGGTAAATGAAGATATGGATCATAGCACGCAAATTTGCTTTTACGGCATTAGCTATGGTGTTGGTCCTGTCCAACTATCTGGACGTTTTTTATTTGGTCTTCAGAAATATTTTTCTTAAGAACTTTCATCTTTTGCCAACTTTCGATGTCACTGTGCGATTTCTTAATAAACACGTATCCTGGGTTATCTTTCGTAACTCGTATCTGTGACAACGTCGATATTGAAAGCTTGGTAGTAGATATTAAGGAATCCGCAGCTTGTTGCAAGTTTAAATGTGTCTGGGTTCCATTTTTACAACTTTATATGGCTGTATTGATCTTGTATCTTTTATGAGTTGTTCTATGTCCTCAGGCACGAAGCTTTTTTTACAGTCTACTTCTTCTTTCAATTTGTGCGAAATGACGATCGTTTGGTAAGTAGCTGTGAGCTAATGAGAGAAATTTCATAGTAATTTCTGTGAATAGACCTAATACTGATAGCATTCGCTTTAATTAGGAAATGACGCTCGCGACTTACACTGATGCACCACCTGCTGGAGCCAACTACGGAAACAAATATTCGTTTGGAACTTAGCCCCTTGTAGGGGACATGAAGCACGCTATTTAACACTCTTTTAAGGAAAAAAATGGAAAATTTCCTGTTTTGGGTACTTAGCCCCTTATTCAAGTTCACTCTTCATTTAGTCTCATACGCATGACCCTTTTTCGAAGTTTTCCAAAAACCCTCTGTAAAAGTGGTGATTTATTGTTTAGCCTGGAGGCACAAACTCTTTGTGGACAATTCCCTGGCTATCACGAAAGCAAATCAACATGCATTTGATATTCGACTTGCTCATTGTTGCTTTTTTGGGTCTTGGAGAGCTTGAAGTATAACATTTCCAATATATTTATATGCTTTGGCGCTCGGTTTCCTCGTCGTACTCAAACACCCAAGTCTCACCACCAGTAATGACATGTTCCATAAAATGGGGATCATTTTCAATCGATTCCAAAAAGTCAAGACACCTTTCTCTCCCGATATCCTTTTGTTCCTGCGAAAGGTTTTTTTGGAATCATTTTTGCGCAGATTTTTCTCATCCCCAATTCGTTAGTCAAAATCTGATGACCAATGGTGTGATTCAAATTTAACTCTTCCGCCATCATTCTTGTCGTCAATCGGCGATCTGAATGCACAAGATTCCGTATTTTATCAACATTTTCATTGCTTCTTGAAGATGAAGGCCTTCCGCTGCATGGTTCATCTCAATCGACTCTCTTCCTTCTGGCAATGCCTTAAACTACGGAAAATCTGGGTTCTTGAAAAAACACTGCCTCCATAGGTGTATTGAAGTTTTGCAAAAGTATCCGTTGCGCTGTGTCCAAGTCTGAAGCAAAACCTGATAGCACACCGTTACTCAAAATTAATGTCACTCATTTTTAAAACGCTCTAGAAAAAAAAACGGTTTACGAAAACAGTTACAAAAGAACGAACAAATGACTCTAACAAGTTCAAACTTGTAATGAAGGTGCATTACATGTTAACCTACCGCTCTTTCAAGTCCCGTCTCCGCAGTGTTGCTAGATCGGGTGCTACGTTGTCAGCCTCATTACTAAGTTTACACACTTCGTATTTAATAAAATTTTCCTCGCTGCTGAACATAATTCGAAAACGTAATTCGTATGTATAATTGGCTTGATAGGAACAATGCCCTATCCATTTATCTGGAAACCTGGACGATTTTTGGCCAACTGCGGTCTGTTTGGAATGCATACCGATAGCGACGCGACTGCGCTCATCCCTTTAATTCGTACACTTTAACAAAACGCAAATGTAAACGCTTCCAACTACTGGCGGGGGCTTTACCGATTGTGTTATCGTTGTCTATGCATATAATTTTGTTAGATCAAATACAGGGTGTACCGTAAGTGTACCGTAAACTGCTCTAACCCTCATAAGATTTTGATATTTTTTAAAATCATAATAGAAAAAGAACTTATTACAAATATGTAATAAGAAAAGTAGGCTATGAGTAAAAAAGAATTAAATCTGACCAAATTGAAATTAAAATTTAATAGTAAAAGTATGTTCTAAACTACTCACTAACGACCTTCGCTGTTTTTTTTTTGAAATCAGTTTTTCAAAATTAATCCAAAAATGTATTAACATACAGTGGTCCATTTTAAAAAAATGTAATATTTTTTATTGAACGCACCCGGTATATATAGCTGTGGTATACCGGGCATATAATATAGCATTTAAAAAAAATCAGGCGTATCCCTGCATCTTTTATTTGAAACTTTTTTTCATATTTGTCATTATTCAAAGAAATAATGCCTCAGTCAAAATATAATGAAAAACACTGAATAAAGGTGACATATTAACGAGGCGATGTGACTTCCTTGGGAAGCCACACAGCGCTGGAAATGGTTTTTCCATTCTTCATCGCAGTGCTGGAACTCATATACTGGAATAGCCTTCAGCTGGTCGGTTACAGCCGTTTGAATGTTTTCTGTGGTCCCAAAATGAGATGTTTTTTCAATCTCGGGAAGAGAAAAAAGTCACAATGACTCGAGTTAGGCGAATATGGAGGCTGAGGAGCCATAGGAATGTTTTAACTGGGTAAAAATTCGTTTACTGAAATGGCTGTGTGACAAGACGGATTGTCGTGATGCAACATCCAGTTGTTCTTGATGTTTGGATTCAAATTTAAATCTTCCCCGATCATTTTTGTCGTCAACCAACGATCTAAACGCACAAGATCCCGTATTCTATCGGCATTTTCACCGGTTCTTGAAGATGAAGACCTTCCGCTGCGTGGTTCATCTTCAATAGGCTCTATTCCTTCTGAGAATGCCTTAAACCACCGAAAAATCTGGGCTCTTGAAAAAACACTGTCTCCGTATGTGTGTTGAAGTTTTGCAAAAGTATCCGTTGCGCTGTGTCCAAGTCTGAAGCAAAACCTGATAGCTCACCGTTGCTCAAAATTAATGTCACTAATTTTTAAACTTTTACTGAAAGTGCATTACATATTAGCCTATCGCCCTTCCAACTCCCGTCTCCGCAGTGTTGCTGGATTGGACGTTACGTTGCCAGTCTCATTACTTAACCTACACACCTCGTATATCATCAACGATTTATTATAGTTTCAGTATTTGACCGAAAAATTAAAAGACCGTATGAACAGATTATGAAGATATGTGTCAGTATATATATGTATACATACATACATACATACTTACAAATGTCCAATGAAGTGAGTTGTGATCATTTGATTTCACTCGACGTCGCCTACATTATTGGTAGTAAACTGTCGAGTGGCAATTGGAGCCCCAGGCGGTATCGAACATTTGCGTCACATTACTCCGTATTTTGAGCATAAAAGATATAATCGGAACCGGCAATTATTCACCGAGAATTTAACCCGCACCGAATGTGTAATATGTCCACCGTACCTGTTACAAATCCGATTCAATTATCTCCGGATTAAATAACCTGTACTTGTTTGAAACATTTTTAATTGTAAATTGAAGTGTTCCATCATGGATGGGAATAAACCGACTATAATGCTTGTCATTTGGAGCATAATAACATTATTTTAAACTTATACATCATGGTGCAGTCAAAATTGTTAAACCAATGCACTCTAAGTGTAAATATGTTTTTTTTTTTAATAAAATTTGACATGATTTAAATTTGAGGAATTTTATTCTATTTTAAAAACAATTTTCGATCAGTGTATACCTAAAATGAAATTCAGGCGCCGTAAATTCCCACCATGGTGTACTCCCGAAATAATAAGAGATATCAAGTCTAAAGAAAGAAATAGGAAATTGTATAAAAAAAAACTAAAATTGAACAATGTAAGGAGGATGACAAATTTCTAAGAGCTGAAATTAAAAGAAATATAAACATAGCATATAAAGCTTACATACGTACTGTGGAAAATGATATAAATAAAAAATGTTAAAGAATTATGGAATTTTGTAAATTATAAGCGAAATTCTAATAAACGTTTTCCAACTGATATGACGGCAAGTAGGGATGTGTATCATGGAGGGAAATCTATAGCGCAGGGTTTTGCTAATTATTTCGAATCTGTTTACCAACAACCAAAAAATAATATAATTTACAATCAGTATAATTCGAACACTACGAATGGTGGCAGTGTGTTGACTTTGCACAGAATATCAGAGGAGGATGTACTAATGGTTATAAATAAATTGAAACCCAAAAAATCAATGGGACCTGATAATATTCCTAGTATATTATGAAAGGCTGTAAATATATTCTGGTTAAACTTCTAACTATATTATTTAACATATAATTAAATACGAGTGCCTTCCCAAAATGTCTAAAAATATCTAGAATAATACCAGTTTTTAAAGACGGGGATAAAAAGAATATGACGAACTACAGACCAACTGCAATATTGTCGAATATCGCAAAAGTGTTTAAAATTGTTATTTGCAACTACTTTATACCGCATATAAATAGTAAAAGATCTGATTATCAATTTGGCTTTCGCAAATCTCGATCCACTAGTGGAAATTTAATTGACTGTAAACTATACGAAAAATGCCATGGCACAAAATTATCAAGTGGACACTGTTTACACTGATTTTACCAAGGCATTTGATAAAGTAGATCATAAAATACGGTTGTGTAAATTAAGAAATTTTTCATTTTCGGAAAACTTATAGAATTTATTCACTTCTATCTTGTCAACAGGGAAATTATGTCGTAGTAAATTCATCAGATTACTACACACCTTGCTCGGGAGTTCCACAAGGTTCAAACTTGGGTCCCATTTTGTTTCTTTTGTTAATCAATAACATAACTGACGCTAGTTGTAACAGTCAAATACTTCTTTTCGCGGATGATTTAAGAATGTTTAAAACTATTACTTCCTACCGGATTGCATAAAGTTACAAGAGGATATTGATAATGTATGTATACAATTGGTCGGTAGAAAATAATTTGCCATTCAACATGAAGAAATGTAAAGCTATGAGTTACTACTATTGTAAGGAAAATTTTCAATATCAGTATAATATGAATGGAATTAACCTAACAAGAATAAATAGGGTTACGGATCTAGGAGTACTGTTTGATACGAACTTGACATTTAATGATTATGTAGAATTAATAACAAAAAAATCATTTAAAAACCTAGGATTTGTAATTAGAAACAGTCGTGAGTTTAGATTGAAAAGCACGTTAATTACATTGTATACAACTTTAGTCAGATCAAAATTAGAGTATTGTTCCATAATATGGTCTCCAGTTATTTAAAATATATTAATCTTATAGAAAATATTCAAAAAAGTTCATTAAATACACGTACTTTATATTGAATGGTAGTTCTTCTACATATGAATACGATTATCATTTAACAGATTATTGTCTACTTTCATTATATAATAGACGTACTTATTTTACTATAATGTACCTACTTATTTAAAATTGTAAATAATTTAATATGTGATTGCAATACATTCAAACAAACAATACAGTACAATACATAAAAAACGTTTATATCAACGTTCCAGTGCCAATAATTTTACTTTCATATATACGACACCTAGGAAAAATTATCAGATAAGATCTCCTATTCTTAGAATGATGCGAAGTTACAATACAGGTCAACAATCTTATGATATTTTTGGTGATAATATAATAAAATTTACGAAAGGTCTTAAGAATGAATTAGCAAACAGAAACGCAAATATTGTTAGGTTTATATCTTAATTAAGCTATCATGTTGCTCATTTCTGTAGAATTATGTATTTATGTGTATATACTACATACATATATAGGTGTGTGAGAAAATAATGTGTGAATGTAGGAGTGGTAAATATGTGGTGGATGACTGAATAGTTTTAAGTTTAGAATATGGTAACTATATGTTTAAATTAGATATAATCTATAAATGGGTTATGTACCTGTACTGATTGTAAATAAATAAATAAATAAATTTATAGAAACACCATAGGCACTTTAAAAATGTCTTTTAGTAATCATTCATTGCTAATCTGTTTATAAGCGAATTTGAATCAGAAACCAAAGAAACGAATGACTCTTTCCCCATTTTACACATTAAGTCAAAAACAAAAAGAAAGTAAGCCAACATTTGATATACCGATGCTAATAGAGTCATCTTCTAAAATTGACACAAAAACTGCCACATTTTTTTTAATACAAAATTAGAATTTGTAAAGGACAATATACCGGGTGACAGAGAATCATTATATATTAAACTATTATTTATTATTATTTTCCATTATATATTTAGACAAAGTTTTCAAACGCGCAGCATCTTACCACCATTCATAACAAATATCAACCGTTGACATATGTATATATAAACGACATTTACATATACATAGAAGTTGTGGTTTCACCAACTTACGATTTTAACTGAAACACCCTACATATTGTTGCAATTCAGTGATACCAAATAAGTGAGTTTTTGGGCAAACATTTTTTTAATCAATCTTTTTTCAAAAAAAAAAAAACAGTAACAAGTAATGTAATCATATTGTTCTCTTCTGAACTTACGAACCATTAAAATTCACTCCATATATTCCAGCGAGTCTGACGAGGTCAGTAACCGCTAGATGTCGTTTCTTGGCAGCACACCACTAATGGTAGGTCCGATACGCTTTTTAGTTATGCACACTAGAGGGCAGTCCTCTATGTCACCGCTGTATTTTCCTGACGAGAAAATAAGCCGAAACTTGTTCATTGTTGTACGGCGTCAGACATATCATACATCACACTGATGAGACCTAAGAAGGTCGAAATCCGGGTATATGATTTCTGATGACGTATAAAACAGTAAAGGGGAATTTATTCTCATTACACTTGAGCTTAACGGATCTACCGCTAGTGATGTGCTGCCCCAGGAACGACATCAAGTGGTTGCCGACTCGTTGGAACACTTCGAGTTCAATATGACCCATAGGACTCGCGTGCATAAATATAATATACACACTAGAGGGCAGTCTTGTATGTCACCGATCCACTATCAAGCTTGTTTTGTTAACGTGTTTTTTTTTTAAATATCTAGCATACCAAATTCACAAACATATACTCGTACATATGTAAAAAAAGAAAGGAGTTGGTAATATTACATAATATTTAGTTTTTAAACGAAACGTAATGCTAAAATTTGCCAAAGACCAGTGTCCTCAGTTTAAGAACATTTGTTAAGAAAAACATGTTAACGCGTACCAACTAGATTAAACTGTAACAACCTTCATGTATGTGTTCATAGTGGATAAGACTCTCCTATGATGAGAAAGCTCAGGCTGTGATGGAGAATAAGATTAGTTAATTGCTATACTTAAATAGACTGCATAGCGCGAGATGTGGCAATTAAGCCGTCATCAAAACATTGCAAGGGACATTTTCCGTTTCAGTGCATAAGAATTAGTTTCTTTCCGGATACAGAATCTCGCAAAGCATAAGTCTATGCAAACGTCGAGAGGGATAGACACACGTCATCCGTAGAGAGACATGAAACTCTATGTGTAGGAAATAACGAATTTCACCAGTGACGTACCTATAAAAATAATGTATTCGTCATCAATCATCAACACGTTAGCTAATGGATCAGCTACAGACTCCAGAGATATACGAAAAAATGTTATGAAGTTACTGATGTAAGAAAAAACTTTCCCAAAGCATTGCGAATTTACATAAATATTATAGTATTGTTCGTACAGTGCCCCAAAAGTAGCTTAGCTCCTGACCGTATTAGACAAAACCTGAAACTGTGCTCATTTCTATTTTTTATAGTTGTAGTCTGAATGTGATGAAGATGATGAGAGTGCAGTCTATTAGATATTGTTTGTTTGTGCGTATCTCATATATATTTCGGGCAGTGCGGTGCGTGATATTTCAGTTAACCATATCTTGAAAACGACGCATGGGACCCACTTCACTTTTTAGGTGATGACTATACACCTCTTACAGAAAGGATTTATAGTGAAAAAACCGTCAGCAAAGTTTGCGAAACAATTTTCAAAAACACTGGAGCACTCCCTGGGTTCTCAGTAAAGCTCTGTGGAATATTTGCAGTATATTTTTTTTCATAATCTAGAAACAAATATAAGGAGACGTTTTTCGATTTGTTACAAAATATTTTTGTTTCAAAAAGTTATGGCCATTTTAATTTTGGGAAACAAAATGTTCCTATAAAATTAAAATTAAAATGGCCATCATTTTTGAAAAAAAAAATATTTTGCAACAAATCAAAAAACGTCTCCTTATATTTGTTTTTAGATTATGAAAAAAATATACTGCAAATATCCCACAGAGCGTTACTGAGAACCCAGGGAGTGCTCCAGTGTTTTTGAAAATTTTTTCGCAAACTTTGCTGACAATTTTTTCACTATAAATCCTTTCTGTAAGAGGTGTATAGTCATCACCTAAAAAGTGAAGTGGGTCCCATGCGTCGTTTTCAAGATATGGCTAACTGAAATATCACGCACCGCCACTGCTTTCGGGTATGGTCGTTTTACCTCGTATTACGTTCATTCTGTGCAATTCACGGGCGGAGCTATTCTTAGTGTACTATTCTTGGTGTATAGAGACATCCAAAAAAAACGTCATCAACTCTGGCTATGAACGAGAGAGATGGAAATAGCGGTCATGTCTAAGCTTTTCGGTTATGTCAAACTTTTGACAAGTGACTGTCACAATTTGTAAAATAAACAATGGCTGTCATATGATGTGACAGTCTTGACAAGTAAATAAGGTTATAAATTCGATCAAGAATAGAAATACGTTTTTTTTCTTGGCCAACTTTGATGACGTTTTTTTTGGATGTCTCCATATAATCATAGGATTTCAATTAGCTAGATAACTCTTTCCAAGCTCTTTCTTAAGCAAATTTTTTTCTTACTTCTTTAGATACCCTGTTGCCATTTTTTAAGTTGAGCTAGCCAACACTGAGCACCGTCTAAAAGAGAAGAATTGAAGACAGAAAATACCCTGCCATCTTTAACAATAAATGACCAAACATTCTTTAAATCGTTTTCCTATAGAAATAAAATATGTAAAGGTATGCATTCAAAACAGTAAAGAAAATGGAACTGCTTTAAGTAAAAATACATTTCTGCAAGTATATTTTGTGAATACGCCTTAATTTTCAACCCTAACCAGTGCCGGTGGTAGTAAATATTGTAGTAAATAAGCTGCATCGTCGTGGAAGAAACCAATTTCTAATATTTCTAGTTCATCTGATATAGTATTATTCCACTTCAATAAATACAGCTTAAATGGAAAGATACAAAAACTCTAGGGAAATAAGTACACAAATTTGTGTTCTGCAAAACAACTTTGTACGTAATACCTATAGAAATATTTATCGCACTTCTCATAATATGAGTGTATTTCAATGACATTATTATCATATTCTCAATGGTATTGTAGCCATGCTATAATTATGACAATTACATTAAAAATGTTTATGATTGATTATCGTTTCAAAGCAATGAAATATATTTAAGAGAAAAAAGAACATAACAAATATTTCTGCAAATGTTACACAGCACAATTTTGACAACTAGTATTAGCAGTAAAAACCTGAACTGTTATACATCAAGACCCATAATCAATTGAAACATCCCTGTAACATATAGGGTGTTTTATATTTATGTGGGTGTTTTATAATCCGCATTTTTGAAGATATTTAATTAAACTTCTTTTTGGAATAATGTGCAGACAGTTGAATATTCTATTTGGAATTGCTTAAACTTAATTTTAACCTAACTGTAACAGATAAAAATATTTTTTTGTTTAGGTATTACATTTTTTTTCTTGTAGGTGTACTGAAAAAAAGTGAGATTTTGGAATTTTCACAATAATAGTTCCAAATTACAAGATAATGATTTACACCCAAAGAGGGATAATATTTGGTTCGACCCATACTAAAACAAGATGATATAGCAAATATTGAGCCGAAAATTAAGTTTAAGTGATTCCAGATAACACTCAACTGTTTTGACATTATTTCACTGGTCACTTGACTCCTCTAGCGGCTTTCGAATTCGATATTTTGCTCAATTTTTAATTGTTTAGAAAGAAACACCTTGTGTACTTTTTGATCAAATTTTGGGTTTTGAGGAGTCCTGATTAATGAGGAGTCCTATGGATTCATATATTAAATAAAAAAGACGAACTAAAAGAGACGATAGGGTCAGATGAAGCAGTTTTCGATTACCTTTAAAAAAAAAGTTTGATCGATTTTCCTCAAAAATGAGAATTATATTGATTTATACATAAATTAAAGTAGACGTCCTATATGTATGTACTTATCATTAAATTTGAATTATTTTAGTGACAAAATGTAAGATTAAAAAAAACTGCAGTTCGTTTCAATGCAGGTCCGAAAATCATATTTTTTAGGATTTTTTTTTATATTATTGAGAATTACTTTTTAGATATTTTTCATTAAAAAAAAACAGCGGCGCCACTACTTTCATATTGCTTTAAAGTTACTGTGTAGATACCATGTTTCGTTAAAAAAAATTGTTTTGTCATTAGATAATTGCACAAAGATCCTCTTGAAAAAAAATATGTAGAGCCTGGGGTTTCGTGGTCACACAAAAAAATTTAGTAATCTGGTAAGTTTAATCTAGTAAGTTTTATTTATTTATTTATTTCGTTGGAAGTCTTCCACCGATTAAAATGCATGATTGTTCAGTAATTAAATAAAACATGTATTTTTAAAATAAATACGTTCCTCTTTCTTATCGACAAAGAATCTACCTCTCTGCGTTATCTCAACGTTACTGATATTAAATACAAAGTAAATAAATATGTTGTCTTAAAATTTTACAAACTATTCAGCGCCCAATCAATATGCAACCACGCCACCACTGTTGCCTTCTAAATATTAGACCTAATTAAATAATCATCTTATAAGATATTCACACAAGTAGAACTTTAACAGATGTAGACACATATGTGTGCATGAAGTAATATGACCCATATTCGATGTTAGTCGAGAATATTTTACGCTATTAAGGAAGAGTCGAATGACTTCATTCAATATATCCACAATAATCTGAGTGGCACAAAAATGTTCGAAAATACTACTTGCTAATAAAATAGCCTGTGTTTTATTAGCAAGTACCAATTTCCTCATACATGTAGTGTAATAAAAGTATAGTATCGACGATTTTTGTTTATTTTTCTTTCGATAATGTCTAAGATATCTTGAAACACTAAGATTTTGTTGAATGAAAAACATTCTGGCTGTCTGCTAAGCCAAGATAACTCGAAAACCCTTTAAGAGATCAACTTGGTTGGTACACTCTTGGTTCACCAACATATACGTACCACTATGAAAACTGCAACTGGTTATATATTGAACGTACAAATGTTATAAATAGTAGTATTCAACTTTTTTCTTTATGTATAGGTAATTCCCAAACATTTAAGTTATTGTTATTATTATCTAGACTTTGTTACGTTTGTGATAGTCCAGAGTAACAAAGGTCAGGTCAATAGTAAAAATATACAAATACGAAAAAAGTGCACAACCCAAAAGAAATTGTGAAACGTACTGACCATGGAATGAGTTCGATCGGGTCACATTGGTCCTTCAAGCCCTATCTCGTTCTAACATGAGAGAGCACAGCTTCCATCCGTCTTTTGCGTACTGTGCTCAACTGCAAAATAATCGACAGTTTTATTTTTAATATCCTCACACGGTTTTCAAAGTTACAAAAAAAAAGAAACAGGTGATCTATGGTTGAATAGCAATGTCTTTTATTTTAACAATTAAAGCTACTACCTTCCTACCATTTTGGAAAATGCATTATATGTGCATTTTTTGGAGGACAGTTGCATATTCCATGTAGTACATTTTTTTAAAGGGTGAGTAATCAAAGTTTATAGTATACACTATGTGTACACCAGACATTGGCCGGTTGTGAAAAAGGACAAATTCTACACTTCTCGTTCTAACGGTTAGCGTAGGTGGTGAGAGGGCCGCTCTTATTTCCTCACTTCGGTGCTTATACTGTTGCTTTTTATCTGTCGTCTCACTTGTATTTGTCCATTTTCATAACTGGCCGATGTTTATTGTACACATACTGTATAGGTATATGTGTGTAGTTATAATGACCAAAACTTTAAAAATGAGTTTCATTTTTTAAGTAAGGTGACTGTTGTTGTAAATTGTTATAGTTTATTCGAATGGTATGTTATTCATCTCAATATAATAAAAATAAAATCATTAATCGGTGGTCAAAATCAATCATTTCTATGGTGAAGCGATTTTTCACCAATTTTACAAAAGGGAAACTTATCTCGAGAACTAAGACCCTCTTTCAGCTTGACGTTGCTTTCTGGGACACCGTGTACAATAATAATATAAAATATGCAAAAATACGACTTGTTTTTAAAATAGTACAAAACTAGTTAGTTGTTTTTTTTTTAGCATCTATCAGTTACACAGTTTTACCTAGCAAACCTAAATTCACCCACCGGATTAATCAAATTACAAAAACTTTTAAGGCAAATTAAATAGCAAATAAAATCGAGAATTTGTAAAATAAGTTGTAAATATGTGTTGTTAGCAAAAATAAATTGGGCAAACAAGAACATATTGTATTTAAGTAAAGTGAAATAGCAATATGAAATAGAACACACATGTTACAAATGGATTTATTAATTTTTGAGATAGAAAAACTCAAATACAACACTTTTAAAATTACACAGGCACACAAAAAAAAATGTCCTGATACAAAAAGGAGAATTACCTTCTGGGACGTTTTTCGGTGTGCTAAAAACGAATCTCAGGTCAGAACTGACCCATCACCCTTAGATTTCGCCCCAGCGCACCCTAGCACCCTCCCAAATGGTCAAATGTTCACATCATATAAAAATTCAAAATAAATATCTCATTCTACGTTTTTCGGTGTGCTAAGAACGATTCTGAGATCATGATTTACCCATCACCCTTAGATTTCGCTCCAGCATCCCCCAAAGGGTCAAAATTTTACGTCATATAAAAATTCAAAGTAAACATCTCATTCTACGTTTTTCGATGTGCTAAGAACAAGTCTGAGGTCAGAATTTACTCATGCCCCTAAGGTTACACCCCAGCTACCCCTAGAACCTCCCCCCCCCAATGATCAAAATTTTACTTTATATAAAAATTCAAAATAAATCTCATTCTATTTTTTTTGGGGTACTGAAACCGAATATGGCAAATAAAAAAGTAGTTTTATTCATCTCCCCCCGGCACCGCGGCAAACCCCTTCATCCCCCGCGGTTTTAAAATTTCACTGTATTAATATCTCACTGTATTTTGGCACCTGTATGAAAAGAAAAAAACTACCACGGGCCTCAAACCTATCGTCACCTAAGGTACCTGTGTTAAAATTGAATACGGTGAAATTTTTTTTAATTAACCCATCATCCTTTGAATTTTCGGCAAATCACTCCAAACGTTACAGTTGGTCTAAATTAGGCTAATGGGAAACTACAACAAAAGATGAAAATTACTATCGAAACCAACTTCACAGGTCGTTTGAGGAAAAAGGACTCGTTATCACCGTAAAAAATAGAAAAGGATCCTGTACCAAAGACCAGTGGCGGTGCGTGATATTTCAGTTAGCCATATCTTGAAAACGACGCATGGCCCGACCCACTTCACTTTTTTAGCTGATGACTATACATCTCTTACAGAAAGGATTTATAGTGAAAAAATCGTCAGCAAAGTTTGCGAAAAAATTTTCAAAAACACTGGAGCACTCCCCTGGGTTCTCAGTAACGCTCTGTGGGATATTTGCAGTATATTTTTTTTTCATAATCTAGAAACAAATATAAGGACGTTTTTCGATTTGTTGCAAAATATTTTTTGTTTCAAAAAGTTATGGCCATTTTAATTTTAATTTTATAGGAACATTTTGTTTCCCAAAATTAAAATGGCCATAACTTTTTGAAACAAAAATATTTTGTAACAAATCGAAAAACGTCTCCTTATATTTGTTTCTAGATTATAAAAAAATATATACTGCAAATATTCCACAGAGCGTTACTGAGAACCCAGGAGTGCTCCAGTGTTTTTGAAAATTTTTTTTGCAAACTTTGCTGACGGTTTTTTCACTATAAATCCTTTCTGTAAGAGGTGTATAGTCATCACCTAAAAAGTGAAGTGGGTCCCATTCGTCGTTTTCAAGATATGGCTAACTGAAATATCACGCACCGCCACTGCCAAATTTGATGCCAGATGATTTATGATTTTTGAATCGTTCTAAAATTTAACCATTTGGGAGGGTGCTAGGGGGTGCTGGGGCGAAATCTAAGGGTGATGGGTAAATTATGACCTCAGATTCGTTCTTAGCACACCGAAAAACATAGAATGAGATATTTATTTTGAATTTTTATATGATGTGAAAACTTGACCATTTGGGGGGGGGGGTGCTAAGGTGTGCTGGGTGGAAATCTAAGGGTGATGGGTCAGTTCTGACTTGAGATTCGTTTTTAGCACACCGAAAAACGTACCAGAAGGTACTTCACCTTTCTGTATCAGGACTTTTTTTGTGGTCCTGTGTTATTAATTGACGATTTTATCCAGAAATATGTGGGAATTCTTTATGTAACGCTTTTCGTCGCTGTGTTTACTCTACGCGCCACTTCATAGTAACAAATAACAATTGTTTCCAACTCACTTAGCAAAGAAGGCCGTAAAAGGATCGTTTTATGGACCACTCTTAAACGACTTATATTTCTCGTAAAAGAAATATTGTTTGTCTCGCCTCGAGACCTGTTATAAAGGAATAAGTGCGACCGATTCAATGCCCACGTCTGAAATTAAAAACGCTTTGCGAGAAAGGCGCATCCCGCCTGTCATGTCGGCTACAGTGGAGTGTTTCGCCTACAGAGGCGGGCGAATTCAATTCTTTAATTGTTGGCTAATACCAAAACTTTTTAACCTAATCTGAAAAGTTCGGTAGAAGAAAGTTACTTACCCTGGAAAAGATTATTTAAAAGTTAAATTTTAAATCATCTTATCAAATTTGTATAACAAATTTTGCTCCTTTCAGGTTAGATATTTGTATTATGATAAATAAGTTCATAAACGTCAAGACAAAATAATGTATTTATAAATGGTGTTAACTAGTGAGACGAGGTCAAATAGTCCAAAAAAAAAAACTACTTTCGTTTATTCAACGTTTCTAAAATTTTTGTTTGCACCCTCACGTATCTCTGCTAGGGTCCACACCATAAGGGTACGTTTCCATTGCACGCTATACGATGCTATGCTATGCCATACAAGGCGATGCGTTGCTATATTTCTTGCTTTTTTTAATCAGACGTGTTTAGATACACCGCTATCCGGCTATCAGTGAGTTTTTGTGCTTCGTTGCGATCGGTCATGAATACTAGTGATTATCTGATCGAAAACTCTGTTTTAAAGTACATGATTATGAAGAAAAAATAATAAAAGAGTCGGAAAAATAAACCTCTGGATCCATACAATTAATAAAGGTAGAAGACGATTTGGAGAGTTTTACCATCTGTTTAAAGAACTTGAAAAGGATCCCAAAAAATTTCATGAGTATTTTCGCATGTCTTCAGAAACATTTCAATATATACTGAATAGCATCTCAAGGCAACTGATTACCTACATATATAATCACTAGCTTATCTATTGTTAGTTCATAAGAACTGCAGAGTACACACTACCCAGCAATATAATGTTAAAATAAATAAAAATTGATAAATATAATAAAACGTTAAAATAAAAATGTTAAAATAAAGAAATAAATAAAGATTAACATGCATTTACTTACTTGGAAACGTAATTTCCCTTGCCACTTCGTCCCATAGTTTGTTAGTAACATCTCTGTTGTGATATTGTTTGGATCGCTGATCCCATAATGGAGGTCGAGCTCTTACGGCTAATATTAATTTTTCGCGTCCATGCGTGCAATAGGTACAAACGGCTTCACTATACTGTCTACTTTGGGCTAATTAGCGCGATAAAATCAAACAAATTTGATTTTCAAACACACGCTCGCACTCGGCGCTACTAGCATTGCTTCGCATCGCTCTGTATAGCACGCTGTCGTAACATTTAGACAAATATTCATATGGTTGTTTTACTAGCATCGCCTCGCATGGCATAGCATAGCATCGCATAGCGTGCAATGGAAACGTACCCCTAAGACGACTCAGTATGAGCCTGAGTCCACGTTGCTTCCTAGTGGTTCTTAATTGTTGACAATTAAGATAATACTTAGGGTAAATGTGGGAGAGATGCCGCAGTGGGAGACAAGACGCAAGGACCATTTGGAACTACTGTTATAATTTCAACGGCAATTTCGTTTCCTTATAGTCAGTTGATGCATAACCGTGCATAAGTCACTTACATGCAAATCGAACGTTTACGTTAATGGATATTTAAAAAATACTGTTCAGGCGTGGCTAAAAATTTTTCAGTGGCTTCAAAAATATTGGGCAAAGCATCAGTGCAATTTATATTCGCTTGTATTTTTATTTGTGATTAGACGTAGGATCATTAATATTATGTTTAACTACACCGTGATCACTATGGCATTAAACAGCTATAAGAAATTGAGTGCAGCGTCTCTCCCATCTATTGGGGGAGAGACGCTGCAAAGTATTGTGGGACAGCTCATTCCTCAAGTAGCGATATTACTGATGAAAATGAATGCGTCTTTGTGGATGTTGAGGAAAATGAATGCGGAGAGTTTCGAACTTTGGAAATATAGGAACTATGTCAAAATCAGAGTGAATTGAGTATACACGTTGCAAATGTTGGTTACATGAAACGTGTAGAGCATTCGAAGTTGCCTGGAACCCATGTGGAAAGTATTTATTGAAGAAGGCTCAAGTGAAAAAAATAATTTAATCTTATTTCCTATAAGCCATCTCTCCCTCTAGATATGCGGCGACTCACCTATAGCATGTAGGAGAGTTGGCCTCCTGTATATGACAACAAAATATTTTTTTTATTTGCTTATTTCTTGCCATAACCACTTGTGTTATGTTCCGTTTCTTGAATAAATGTTTCTAAAGTATGGCTTATTCTAAAGAATATAAGTTATTGCACATTCTAAAAAAGTGCGGTGTCTCTCCCACATTTACCATATATACTACTTTAAAATATATACCTTACTTTAAATAAACTGTTCATCAAAATTAGCGTAATACTTTTTAGATTAGCGCCATTTGCGTTCTATTCGAGTTAGAGACTTGTGGTTTTTAATTTTCGAGAGCCTATAAGGTTAATTTAAATTCCCCGAAGGCGCGACGTTGTGACTTAAACGGTTCGCCGTCCACGCCCCAAAAACACCCCATGTCGAAATATGAATTCCCAAAATTTTGTCGGCAATTTCAGAGATATACAGGATGGACTAAGAAGGATGCTGTCGCGTAAAAACTCGATCCCGGCACACATTAAGACCTCTTCAATAAGTTCTGTGTATTTGGTCGCTGTCCCATTTCTTCAACCCATTTCCAGACCCCCTAGCCACCCCTTTGCTTTTACGCAGGGTTTTGCATGGTTTGACCTCTGTGGAGCGAATCCATTGATCTTAATGCTGCCTAATAAATTGGTGTAGTTATTTATACAATAAGTTAGCGACGCAGGATGGCGATGCGCTAAGCCTCCAATACCATATAAAAACATATGTGAAAACATTGGCATCGGAGGCTTGCCACCACGGCGATAGACTAGGCGCTGGGTCGTTTATGAGGGCTAATGTGTTGCAAATAATAGTGCAGGAACTCCTTTGACATATGTTTATTAATATTTTTATTTATAGAAATTAATTTTTTCCCGATAAGGATTTAGAGATTAATTTTTTCCCGATATATGAATTTAAAAATGAAAGGTAATTAAAATATTATAGGTAGTATATTAAATTTTAATTTTATTAAATACAATTAAAGTGTAGTAGGTTTATAAAAAAAAACTTATTTGTAATTTTCACAGGGGGGGCACTGCCTCCTCTGCCTCCCCCTGACGAGTCGCCACTGGTATTATGAACCTTATATGTCATTTCATTTTTTTTTAGAGGGCATAGTTGATCTGGTTGAAGCCGCTGGCCTCTACAACGAACCACAGGGCATTCTGAGGGTCCTGGGCCGCTGCGGGAACGGCACCGAAGACGCGGAGCCTCAGAGATCAGATTGGGCGTACAGATGGACCGATCAGGCGCAAGTGTCGCTCAGCACGCAGGAGCATTTCCCCGACGGCTTTCCCACAGATTTTTCCGTCCTGATCGCCGCCCGACCGGCGCCAGGTACCTAAATTATTTAAGAGACTTTCAAAAAGTTTAGACTTTCGCTCTTAACTGGGCCCGTTTTGCCTATCCACAACCGACGGAGTCATGCATTATTAGCGGAGAAAGCAGCGGCGGCTGTAGTTTGAAATTCTCGTAAGGAAGCGTGGGACCGGTATCAGATGTTTAGGGGTTAATTACACAGCCTCACAACAAATTTTTTTTTTGGAACTGCTATCGAGACAACCTTCATCCCTATGTAATTTTCGACGCTGAATCCGAATTCGAAATCAAAAAAAAATCGTGATGCCCAGTTATTTTAGAAACAGTATGTAACTGCATTAGTTTTGATGCGATGCTCAAAAACTACCCCCATAGAAAGGCGGAGACCACCCCTAAATTTAAATTACAGTTGCTTAGATGATTCTTAAAAAGAATTCTCTGAAAATACTATTATTTTTTTTAGGCAAGACTTCGGTTTAGGAAGATCGATAAATTTAGGAGTCATATATGTATTTCGATAGAGGAAGGTCCCCTGAGTATAGAGGCATATTTTTTTTAGGAAACGACCCCTAAAAAAGTTATGAATTTTTTTATATCCCATGTTAAGTGTGTTGGAACTTTTACTTGGCAATATATATCATAGATGGTAATATTGACGATTGAGATTGAATCCATAGACGAAACTGCAATATTGATCGAAATCAACATAACCTAACAAGATATTATGTATATAGGAGATATGCATGACTTACAATAACATAATATAACCTAACCCAACCTATCCTGTATAAACTTAATAAACGAGATACAACTGAAATATATCAAATATCATTATTTGGTCCAAGACAGACGCTATCTTTCACCTTCCTAATCTGCTAATGAGCAGGAATTTCTAGTATCGCCATATATGATTACTATTGCTAAATAAAAGTTCCCATAGACTTAACATGCGATTTTAAAAAAATCATAACTTTTTTAGGAGTCGTTTCCTGAAAAAAACACTCAGGGGACGCTCATCTATCGAAAAATATATACGACCCCTAAATTTAACCATCTTTCTAAACCGAAGTTGAGCCTTTATTTATATGGCCTCTAAAATGGATCGTCTAAAAATTCAGAAAAAACATCTATATAATTTTCTGATTATATAGTTTTTTACCAGCCGGTGGGTGGCGCATTGACAACCGCATACGATTGTTGAAGGTCTGGGGAATAAGCAAGAAGTCTAGAACTTCTAGTCTTCTTGGGATTAAGTGTACGTCAAGTTGGGCTTTATTGGGAAGTTCATTGTTTCTGTTATTACCTTTTTTTCCTCTGTTATGTTGTTAAGTTTTTTTTTTGTTAAGATTGGACCTATGATAGCACTGCTGGTCGTGCTTGTGGATATAATTGAATTAGGACTACGGGTAAATTTTTGCTACCTCATAATATGGGTACTCTTCAAGTACGTTGTCAAAGATTCTTCTTAAATAATAAAATGCAGATATTTTTAGCTTTTCTAAAAGATACTGCAACTATTTTTTAATTTCTTGTTATGTGAGGAGTAATTTTCACCCTCTCATGGGGATGTCACTGAATGACTTTGACGCAATGCAAGTATTCACCTCCAAACTGCAGTGCTGTATATCTATAGCCAATTTTAGCATCGATTAAAATAGAAATCACGATGACAATTTTTTTTTCCCCGATTTTACTTCTAATGTAAATTTAGGGGTAGTTTCCGCCACTCTATGGGCGATGGTTTTGAGCATCGCATCGGAACTAATGCTGTTACTCACTTTTTTCCAAAAAAAACTGGGCATCGTAATCTTTTTTTTTGCAAGTACTGAATTTTTTTAAGTTTCCTGTTGTATGAGGGGTAGTTTTCATCCACTCATGGGGATGATTTTCAATGGAAAGTAGTATTAACTCTGTATTTCTGCGTTATATACTTGAATGTTTATATATAATTAGAATTATTGAGTCATTTTTACCCTGTCTTTTGGCGCTAGGGTTTGATTTTGAGGGTGTACGATTTTCTTTTGACTTCGGATTCCGATTCAGCGTCGAAAATTACATAGGGATACAGTTGTCTCGATAGCAGTTCCAAAAAAAAATTGTGGGGCTGTGTTATTATTAGATCTAAATAGAGGGCTATTACAAAAAAGAAATCAAACGAGGCTTTCAAAGAATATCTGCCTCACCAGAAAATCTTGTTGTTGATTTTGATTTTGTTTTGCTGAAATTGATTTTCAACGATTTAAACTACCATTACTTTTACTGTGAAATGACCAGATGCATTAAAACAAACATTCTAGAAATTGTAAGTCTAGTTCAGCATTTGTTAACCAAATATGCCAATAATGGGGAGCAACACTTTGCACCACCTAATATAAATGTCAATTAAATTACTACTTGACGTCTTATTAAAATTAATGTTCCTTTGATAACACCGACACAGAAAAAAAGTAATTTACAGTACCATATCTATATTTGTTTTTTGGTTTTTTTGTTTTTTCTAGGAAGTTTATCCCTAAGCTCAAAAAGTGTTAAAAAATGGTCACGGTCATTTTGTCATAGTATACAATTTAGGGGTTAACAGAAAGCTCAAGAGTGATTCCCACAACTTTATAACATCATACCCTTAAACCCAACAACCCAATAGCCCAGGGTCTCTATGCATGGAATTAGAAATCATGTATCTTGCGTGTTCGTCAGCAGATAGTCTCAAACTCTATAACCCCATAGCCTTGAAGCCAATAACCCAATAACTCGATAGCTGAGAATATACTCGTAGAACTAGAAACGACCTCTCTCGACCTGCTAAGAAGACCTCTTCTTAGCAGACAACCTCAATCCCAATAACCCCATAGCGTAAAGATCTGCGAGAAAAGATTCTCAATTCCAATAAACCTTAACCCTTTAAGTTTCGTTTGAAGTTTTTTGCTATTACATTCTTCTATTTACCTCTAGTAGTAATAACCCTATAAAATCGTATGTGGATTGCATGATCCGTCATGTAGATGCGAGAATGTCAAATTCCACCAGCCGCCACTGGAAGAGCGGTGTTCTTCTGGGAGCTGGTCTGCGTAGGATATTCTTGCCCGAGATTTTCATCCGGTAACGTAAAACTTCTGAAATCTTCTGCGGAAAATGAACGTTGATATTTCACCCAATTCGGGCTTAAAGCGGTTCAGGTTTAAGTTTAAAAGCTTTAAAGGATATCCACTATGCAGGATTTAAGATTAAATGTACGGGAGCTGGTCAAAAGATTGTCCATCATCACTGATGGATTCCTAGAGGTCTCTTGCATCACTACTACCTGATCTCGGTCCTTTTTCACACCACACCCTCAAGACAACCTCAACCTCAATAGGTTCGATTATACAGCTATAAACCCTTTACTTTTTCCTCCCCAGAATTTGAAACCACTAACATAACACATTAGCTAGGTCTTCCTCTTCCTGCAAACTAAAACTACTTGCTGGATCCTCTGCCAGATCGATTAGGCTCATGTATCTAACGAGTCATCCAAAAAAAAAACATAATCAAATATGGCTATCAACAAGCAGTGACGGTGCGTGATATTTCAGTTAGCCATATCTTGAAAACGACGCATGGGACCCACTTCACTTTTTAGGTGATGACTATACACCTCTCTCTTACAGAAAGGATTTATAGTGAAAAAACCGTCAGCAAAGTTTGCGAAACAATTTTCAAAAACACTGGAGCACTCCCTGGGTTCTCAGTAAAGCTCTGTGGAATATTTGCAGTATATTTTTTTTCATAATCTAGAAACAACACTAAGGAGACGTTTTTCGATTTGTTACAAAATATTTTTGTTTCAAAAAAGTTATGGCCATTTTAATTTTGGGAAACAAAATGTTCCTATAAAATTAAAATTAAAATGGCCATAACTTTTTTGAAAAAAAAAAAATATTTTGCAACAAATCAAAAAACGTCTCCTTATATTTGTTTCTAGATTATGAAAAAAAATATACTGCAAATATCCCACAGAGCGTTACTGCGAACCCAGGGAGTGCTCCAGTTTTTTTGAAAAATTTTTCGCAAACTTTGCTGACGGTTTTTTCACTATAAATCCTTTCTGTAAGAGGTGTATAGTCCTTACCTAAAAAGTGAAGTGGGTCCCATGCGTCGTTTTCAAGATATGGCTAACTGAAATATCACGCACCGCCACTGTCAACAAGAGATAGAAATAACGGTTATGTCGAAGCTCTAAGCGAATTTTTATTGTTTTCAAACTTTTGACAAGTGGATGTCATGGTTGTAAAATAAATAATGGCTGCCACATAATGTGACAGCCCCGACAGTTAAACAAGGTTATAAATTAATTTAAGATCAATATAAAAATTTAAGATCAAGAATGGAAATACGTATTTTTTTGCTCGGCCAACTTTGGTGACGTTTTTTTTTTTTGGATGGCTCGTTATTTAGTCTGAGTGTCTTACTGTGATTATTATTGGGGAGAATCCCAAACTACACATTCCCCAGCGAAACGAGTTCTTTAGTTCAGAGCAAGAAGTCTAGATCTAAGGAGACCGAACTTTTCGCTATATAACGCGACGGGCTCGAATATGTCCGCCTCCAGAGGCGCTGTAAACAGTTGTGTACCACGGTTGCCACGATATACAAATAGAAATCTATACGTATACCGTGGTTCTGTACTAATATGTGTGCGTTAGAGGTTAGAGTTCGTGTGGTTAGGTTATGTGAATGTCCGTGGTGCGAATATGGCAGACGCTCGATATTTTTCGTTAATTTGTTGTTATCTTTGCAATTACAAATTTTCGTAATTATCATTATGAAAATGTATTCAAAATATTTCATGTTACGTGCTACAACGTTAACAATACAACAAAAGAAAATATTTCATTTCATACATACATCAGTAATTTGAAATAATGTCAGGTTATTCTGACGCTTCGGAACGCTTCTTGTATCACATAATGCAACACCGCACTTTCGAACCATATTTATTTAACATTCGAATTGTATTTTTATTAAAGCCAAACGGCCGTAAGCATACTATGAAATTTATGAAGTGTCATTAGTGACAGCTGACAGTTATTAAGTTTTATAGAGTTTACATACTTAGTCTATTTAGTTTATACCCTAACTGTTAGTAAATAATTGTATGGAATGACATATTAAATATCCTAGATGCATAGGTAGTTGTGCTCAAATTTTACACAGTTATGATCGACAAGTTGTAGAGTATTCACATGTGGTCCGCTGCTCATCACGTGACGTCGAGTACACCACTGTTTACAGCGCCTTCTGGAGGCGGACAGATTTGATCCCATGATACCGAACGAGTTTGGTCTCCTTAGTTCTAGTCTTCTTGGTTCACAGCTTTTGAGTTTTGAGTTGGGCATGAATTTAGAATAACTTAAGAATGAATTGTGAATGGCGATCCGATTTTCTGATTCCGTAATTTTGTTAAATTGGGTGATCCCACACCACCACCCCAGGTTAAGCATGAAAATTTGGAAATATATTATTTGAACCAATATGACTAGAATATGGCTGTTGATGGTATCTATTCTGCGTAGTTACGAAAGTTTAATAAACTCCTGGGCTTTTCTGATCTGGGCCAAGAAATCAGCATAAGATGAATACATTTGTTCTACGTGTACTTATACATAAAATATAATATAACTAGAAATTAGAACTACAGTATTACATTACAACATTATTAAAAGTTATTAGAAGATAAAACAGAAATCAATAGTTCTTCTGTAAATTTGGATGATAATTCTTGTACAAACTATTACCCATACTAATTTGGAAATACACCGTCTGCAATTGAAATCCTTCCACCACTAAAAATACGGTAAAACCACTGGGAATTGTGAGAGTTATTTCTAGCAAGTAATTTATCTAAAATAATTTCCAATGATTTACCATATTTTTTATGGTTACTGGTGGTATTTCAATTGCACACAGTGTATGAAGATACTTGCTTCGATGCTGCTTTGCTATCGGAAAAGATGACAGTTGACTAGTGCTGAATTTCCTCCTTCATTTTATACATGCCACTTACAGCACAGTATTGGACTGAGCACACTTCATCCACTATGTTACGATAGTTTTGGCAGAAGTTGTGCAATTGCTTGCGCGCAATTCTGGTTAAAGTTGTTAATTAATTCGGTACCTACGGGTACAGGTATACATACAAGGGTACTTTGATTTTCTTTTTCATTCTCGTAGGCCAGATCTATCCCCTTTTCACCCTATATAGCGAATTAGGCGATGAGCAGCTTTCTATCAGTATCGGTAGAGATGTCAGCGTGTATTATGAAGATGAGGACGAGCTGCCTGCTGAAGGAAATCTTGTGCCTTTTGATGTTTCCATGGATGACGGAGAGTAAGTACCTACTCGTTTATATGAATAACCCGTATTTACTCGTAGATTAACTAATACACAATATCAAACATTGCTGGAGTAAAAACGACAAGAACTGTGAAAATGAAATAAATTTCATCAAGGATACCTGAAGAAAAATAATAATCAATATACACTGTTTCATTTTTATGACATTTGGGTGAGATATATGTAAGACAATGGTTTTTATATACTAAAATATGATTTTAGGCATAGGCGCTACGATGTAAAAAGGGGGTTGATTTTTTAAAAAAATAAACAAAGCAAAAAGTATTGTTCCAATATGAGATTAGAATTTCGCATGTATAATATATAAAAAAAGAAAATTGCACGCCAGACTAGCAACGCCTAGAACAATTTTATTTTTCA
>JAPWTK010000556.1:110000-132500 GCA_029963805.1 Aromia moschata
TAGAGACAAGCGCAAGGCTTGGATATTAAAACTGAGGATAGGAAAGCCCGTCAGTAAATTTATGAGAGTCTGTTCTCTTCATTTTGCTGAGGAGGATTACTTTTATCGATGTAAGTTTTAGTATTTTTAAGGTTATTGTACATATATTTATCATTATTATTTTTCGGTTCAGCTAAGGATTTTAAAAAGCGAGATACTGAAAAAACACTGCAGTACCTTCAAATTCACGAAGTCATGAATGACCTGCATCATTTATTATATATTTTATATAATAAATGCCTGCATTCAGAACATGTTCACCCTCATAAACACACTTTGAATTTACAGTGCCATCTAAATATTCCATATATTTCAAGATACTCAATCTAATGTCTGTCATTCTACTTAAAACTGTTTTCAAAAATAAAATATTAAACAATTTTGTAAAAAAACACGTGTATACCTTGAGGGATTTATTAAAACTTTTCAAAATAAACCGATCCAACCTAAAAATGTATCTTCCATAGGTATCTTCTCTCAGTCTAAAATTCAAAAGAAAATCACTCCAATTATGCCAGCAACTTGTAAACAATAAACCTTGATCACAATAAGTGTTTTAGGAGAAACAACTCACAAAAATAAATTAAAGCGGCAACTTGAATATAAAACATATTAACGGCAATTTAAAAACAAACGGCTAATGTCCCAATCGTTAGTTCGCATATTTTTTCCGCACTGGCGCTGGCATCTTAAATTCTGACGCCTATTGTTTATTTTACAAATTGTGACAGTCACTTGTCAAAAGTTTGACATAATCGAAAAGTTTAGACATGACCGCTATTTCTATCTCTCTCGTTCATAGCCAGAGTTGATGACGTTTTTTTTTTGGATGTCTCTATATATAACAGTAGGCCATATTTTTCTCTGGAGCGGCGAAATATCATAAACCATAATAAATATTATATTTGGAATCATTGTTCCCTGAAATTAAGGCAGAAGCAAACTTTACATAAACCTGCATAGTGTTTTAAGAACTTAATTTACAATGCATGTGGTTATATAGTCATACTATCGTTGAAGACACTATGCAGGATTATTTATATTTTATTTCTTTTGGGAAACGGTTAATAAAAGTAAATGTAATATTTTTTACGGTTTATTACGTTTTCCCCGCTTAATTGAAATATATGGCCTATTGTTAAATATTTTAACATAAATACAAGGATGTAGCATAAATCACACGTATTGGGTCTTAACTTTTTAAGGATTGAATGTATTAAAAAATAGTATCTGGAAAATAAATTCCAAATTAGGAATCCTTTATAACGATGCCATAAAACTAGTATGTTTATGGAGAAAAATGTTGTAATGTAATGCAAATGTTGCATGTATTCGGTTGTCGGAAAAGTCATAACGCATTTTTGAGTGACTTTCTAGGCTCATTTATTAGTAATAGAACAAAGTTCAATCAACGATGTATTGTCCATTTTGATCGACGGTCTTTTGCCATCTTTCTGGGAGCTGCATGATTCCGTGCTCGTAGAAGGACCGCTCTTTTTCAACGAAGAACTCGGTGAGATTCTCTTTGATGGTCTCCATTCAAGTCGTTCTGCAAGGAACGAAACAAATGATAATCTGATGGGTGAGTAAGGATGAGGCAAGACTTCCCATCCAAGCAGCAGCAACTTTTTAATAATCGTGATGGAACATTGGAACATTGGAAGCGATTGATGAGTTCTGGCCACTTCTCCGCAAGATATGTATTCAAATCATCCAGTTGGCGACAGTACACATCGGAATCGATCGTCTGGTTCTGCGGTAGGAGCTCCGAAACACACCACGCCCTTATAATCCCACCATTTTGAGAGCATAACTTTCTCTCTGGTGAAGATCAGCTTTGGATTGTGTTTAGACTCGCCCAGTTCCACTGCACGACGATCGCTTACGTCGAATATTGTCGAACAATCCATATTTCATCGCCTGTTACCAGGCCTTCAAAAACGGATCGATTTTGTTGCACTTGCTATGAGTATGGGCGATATTGATGCGATTGGTGAGATGAATTTCTTTGAGTTCAGAGCTTTCGATGAATCCCAGCTTCCGTAGATGATCGTGAACGATGGAATAATGACGCTTTAGTGTCTCCGCAATGTTACGAGTGGTCGAATGTGGGTCTGCTTCTATCAGTGCCTTTATTTGGTCGTCATCAGCCTCCATGGGCCTTCCGGAGCGAGGAGCATCTGTGGCATCAAAGTCACCAGCACGGAATTAGTGAACCATCTCTTGCATTGACGCTCTTGTAGGGCATTGTTACCGTAAACTTTACGCAAATTTTTCACAGTCTTGCCTTGCTTTCTTCCCTTTGCGGAAATAAAAATGCAATATACGTATGCCGAAAATGCACAGTTTGATCTTCCATTATCAACTTGACGTTTGGTAAAAACCAAACGACTCGACCAAATCGATTACTTCAACCACAAAACATCTAAATAGAAGAAGGGCAATCCATAGATAAGAGGAACACGCATCGGGGCCACCATATGTACCGGTGGCCAGTTTTTCATAATGCGCATGCGCGACGGTAAATCGAAATGCGTAGCCGTGCATTAGCATCGCCAACTTCATTTTACAATTCATTTTTCATACAGCAAACTCGTTGTTGCTGCATAAAAAATTGATTTGTAACCATACCCACTTTAGATTTTATCATTCAAGGTGGAATAAATAAAAACAATTTGCTTGAAATTATTTATTTCTACAATTATAAACATTTAAAGCGATACTATCCAGCATATCGACTAGTAAACAAAAATATTTGAAAAAAAAATCAAAGGAGATTAAAATAAGAAAATTACACGAATTAGGTTGTATTTAACTTGGACTACCTGCTGGACGTCGTATACTTCCTACTGTGAAGTAATCGCTTGTTGTTGCATGGCTCTTACAATGAAGAACGCTCTAAAACTAATATTTTTCCTTTTTAAAGTTCAACGCCGAGAAACTTCTATTTTTTAAAATGTACACAAGCTCATTTACAAGACTATTTCATATTAACAGTAAACTAAAAGAACTTTGCTAAACCTAACAATTAATTAAATTACACGTATCTTTATTCTTTTCTGAATCTTATATGTTCTTGTAATATACTAACATTATAGGTTAGATAAGTAATTTAAGTATAGTATATACTTACCAATAAGTAGAATAATTTATATTATATCCTTAAATGCCAATCAAAAAAGAAATAATAGTTTTATCACAAAATATGCACAAAATAATTTGATGCGAATCAAAATTTTCCATTAGTGACGCTTCCTAAAACACACAACAAGGTTCAAATTAAAATGCCGCGTTTCTATTGGATATGGATCGCCTAGGTCAATAGACCTATGGGATTGCCGCCACCGATACCACGCGGCCATTTCGTTATTTATAATTTTTCTCCAGATTTGGGGAATAATAAAAAATATGCCAACTTCAAAGTCAATTATTTAATCTCTGAAAAATTATTATTATTGTAATTATTAATATTCAAAATGTCTAGTTTGACTTACTTTACTTTATTTAATGCTGTAAGGGGATATATCTAACATAGCGAAATATCGTGTCAGAGTGTTGCTGAAATGATTACGACTTGAGCGGCTTGGCACTCCACTGATAGTGTGTTGCGAGGTCACGAAATGCTAGTTTCACCCCCGTGACTTCAACTGTCAGCTGTCAAATGGTGTCGCACTCGAGCTGATCGTGATGACATTTCTCATATAAAAATACATGTAATGCCATCTATTGCGTCATGACTTTTCCGACAACCTAATACATTCTAGTCTCAGATGATAGGAACATGATACTTTTTGCAGATTACAATTTCCTTTAAGAGTTTATAACAATACTGTGTGGTGATTAAGATAAAAGAATCATCACCATGTACAATGTGTACAACGCAAGTCTACGGATAGAATTTACAGAATTTTCAGATATTTTAAAATACACTAATAATTTAAGTAATAAACAGAGTACCTAATGGAACGAGGTTGTTTAACTTAGCTTTCAAAATTTCAAATTTCAAAATATTTGGTTTACAGATAAACAAAAAAAAACCAAGTGGCGGCGGATATTCAGTTATATCTTGAAGGAGTACATGTTTTAGGTGATGACTTCCCTCTCTACAGAAAGATATAGTGTTAGCAAGTCTTTAAAAAATAACCCTGGGTTCCGAGTTTAGTTTTTTACCAAAACTAAAAAAGAGTTTTTTTGTTAAAAATGTTTAAAAATTATGGCCATTTTAATTTTGGAAAAAAATGTCCTAAATTAAAATTAAAATGGCTAACTTTTTGAAAAAAATATTTTGCAACAAATCGAAAAACGTCTCCTTATATTTGTATTCTCTAGATAATAAAAAAAATATACTGCAAAATATCCCACTTTTACAGCGTGACTAGAACCCAGAGTGCACAAATAGTTTATTGCATAAAAACCATTGTTATAGGTACAAACATAGTCACCGGATTTTCAATATAAATGTTTTCTGATAAGCGAGAAGTGAGGATGGCTTCATGTAAACTGAAACAAAGTGCAAATAGGTCACATATGTAGTTTAGAATGTATGGCTCTCCAACTGAAAGGGTTAGTCGACGCACCGCCACTTTGGTGGTAGAATTCGAACCAAAAGTTACAATTCTAATAACTCTATACTATATAACTATAATAACTAGTAACAATTCTAATACAGTGGTTATTAAAGGGTCGTTAATATAATTGGCCACTGGTCGTTAACCTTCAGCTCACAATTTGCTATTTAATTAGTTTGCACTATTCCCATTTTACTGGTCCACGGTTTACTGCAATGGCGAGATTTACTTCTCTCTAAATGCACAGGGTATATTATACATATTCAAAATGGTTCACGGCAAACTGTGCATACTGTAATGATAAATAGAATGGAACAACGTAGGTAAGTGCCGAATGGCCATTAAAACACGTTATCGACTATAGCTACGAAGATATAGAGTGATGAATGAATTTCCGCGCAATATTTTTTAATTAATCTTTGATACACACTGTAACCTGTTAAATATCAATAATTTGACATAGTAAAAACTCCAAAATTGCAGTACCGTACTAGGTAAATTTGCCGTGTTCGTTCCAAAAAAGTGCGTCTTGTATGAGCTTTGTTCCTAAAAAGTACATAAACCGGTGAGCACCTCAATTTTTGTCATGCATTCTAAAGATTTTTTCCAAAACTTCAGGACCGTATTAAGAAAATTTAGACTATATCTTTTTTTGGAAATCTGGTATAATGTTATGGCAAAAAGTACTTAATACTAATTATTAGTTAGTGTTAACTATTACAGATGTTGCTGCACTATTTTAAGTTTTTTTAACTTTTTTTTCTATTATTTTTATATTAAGTTTTTTTCGTAAGTAAGCCAAAACTAACAAATATTCATAGAATGGGCATAGACTTTTGGAAATCTGATATAATGTTATGATAGACAGTAGTACATTACTTTAGTCGATGGTTGACAAAATATACCAGTATTAACCTTTCTTTATACTGACATAATATTAAATAATTTATGTTTATGTGGTAGAAATTTGAAGTCATATCAGATTTTTTAGAGTATAACAAAATCAGTATGATCATTCACTGTTTTACAGATATTTTTAGAAAATGTAAATAGTTACTAAACTTGTGACAGAAAATGAACTTTTGTGACCGATCACATATCAAAATTTTCTTAATACAGTCCTGCAATTTTGGCAGAAAGCTATGCTAGGATATAATTATTATGTAATATTTTATTATGTAAACTATAGTAGGAAATTATACTGAATGTACTTTTCTGAACTAAAAAAAAAAAACAAATGAATACATTTGCTAATACCGTACTGGAATATTGCACCATTCAAATTGTAAATGAAATGATGATGAATGTCGATATTTAATAGAATACAACGTGCACGACAATGAATTCATTGCATCAAATAATTTGAAAGTTCTGTACAAAAAAATTTTGAAGAAAGCTCATTAGTCAAGAACTTTTTTTAATGGTCATTCATCACTTACTTAGGTTAACCCATTCTATCGTACAGTGATCGTAAACCACTCTGTATATACATAGGTACTTACAACAGGTATGTCATACGTATGAAGGTATAACTATACGAATTTAACGATTTTTAGAAATACTTTTAGTTTAAAATTGAAAACAAACGTGTAAGTTTTGCAAAGCTTTGTTTTAGGTCCCTTTAAAACAAGAGTAGAAATGCATTATTTTTTTATTTAGCAGATCAGTTTTATAGTAGATATGTATTTGATTACAGTTCCATTAGTGTATATCTCTAGTTACTTTACAGTTAGTTAGTTTTCTCATTCACATATAACATTACACACTTCTGTTGTATAGCCCTCCGTTAATTTAGAATTATTTATTTTTGGTTAAATTAGAGGCAACTTACAGGGTCATTTCTAAGTTGAGACATATTTTAAACAGCGTATAAAACTGTTCAAATCAATCATTTTTTTCCAAATACTATTTTTAAAAAAACTAGAACTAAAAAAGTTACTTTATTAATTTCGAAAATTGCATTTATCCGCTCCTGCCTTTTTAAAGAAAATATATATTCAAAACACAGGAGAAAAATATTATGCTTATCGCTTTTTTGTGAATCATTTATTCCTAGTATTTTCTTATCCTAATCTTTTTCGTAAATCCTAACATGGATTTGTAATTTCTTTCCCACATTTTCTTTTAAGGCAGGGCCGGATAAAAAATATTTTCGATATTAATAATAAGGTACCTTTTTTAGAGTCTATTGAATAATGTTACTTGGCAAAATGTTTGTTTTGAATTGTTCTACAGGCTGTTAAAAATATAACTTAGGAATCACCCTACATAAGTTTGAGGAACAAAACTTTCCTCCTTAGCAATACTGACAGGGAAATAGAAGTCATCTATATTGACATGAAAGTCTTTCAACAACGTTTTTCGACCTTTTTTTGAGTACTAGAATAATATTAAAATATTGTCTCTTGAGTACTTACCAGAATGATATTATAACGAGCCATCCAAAAAAAAGTCAAAGTTCGTCGAGGAAAAATAGACATATTTCCATTCATCTTAAATTTATAACCTTAATTAATTGTCAAGGCTATCACATTATGTAAGAGCCATTATTTGATTCACAATTGTGACAGCCACTTGTCAGAAGTTTAACAAGAACAAAATTTCGCTTCCAGTTTCGACATAACCACTATTTCTCTCTCGTTCATACCCAGATTTGATGAGTTTTTTTTTGGATGGCTCCTTATAATGTTGAATTCCTTTGCTCCCGCTGAATGAACCACGAGAATAAAAAAAAACGTATCTTGTTATACTTACTGTTGTATTTACTAGTGCTACTTATTGATCCCCAAAAAACAACAACCAGCAACCAACAAAGAGAAAATTAATTGTCTTCTATCAAAACAATGTAATTCGAGGCAGATTTCTCATATAACTGATGTGTTATTAAAACATCTCACTTTACTTCTCATCCTCTCCATTTTCTAAAATATTAGCTGCCTTCAAACGTCTGAAACGTAAACATCTCCTTGTCGAACGTTTGAAGTGATCAGCAACTGACAAAATTTCAGGTGGCACCGCTTAGCCTTCAGCTTCAAGGGGAATTCCATCACTTTGATACACGATTGCCACAATATCACCACGAAACCGTTAGCAAGGGAGATCACGTCAAGATTGAGCACCACGGGCCTTATGAACATAGGATACCAACTAGCCGATGAAGGGTATTACGAAGTAAGTGTGTATGATCTATATTAAGTACATCGAGTTACACTAATGATAAATTAGGATAAGGAGATTCCCTTTTTTTCCATTTCCTTTTTCCAATTTAGAGGTTTTTGGGAACGGAAGAGTTGGCTCCGAACCAAGAAAACCCATTTTTGAGCCCTTCTTTGCCAGTGCATCAGTTATTCATCTCGTTATATCAGATTTTCATAGTTATATCAGATTCAGTTTTTAAATTGCAATAATCGCAATTTGACAAGAAATACGTCGTATCCGATATTCCTCTATTCTGAATTACTGCTACTGATATAACATGCATGTAATCTATGACTTTCTAGCGGTCCTGATTCTGATGACTTTCTTAATTACAATAATTCGTACAATCAATCATAAATACTTTGTATTTTAAATATATCGCCAATAAAAAACTAGAGAGGTGTGAGATTTGGATATCGTGTAGACTACTCTACAGATCTTGACTTATTAAACCACTTGTTGGGACATGGTTTATTTAAATAGGATCTGAGAGGTGATATGCGATGAAATCCCGTCCTGTCCAAATGTTGTGGTATTTTGGATATTCCTTATTGAAGAATGGCATTTTGTGAAAATATGGCTCTAGAATACGTCCCTGAACAAATCACGAGCTCTCTTTCAATTTGTATGGAGTTTGAGTATGAGTTTTTCTCCTCCAGTGAGGATTTTCTTCAGCGCAATAGAGACAGTAATATCTGTTCATTGCTGAAAATGATTTTATTGAGATCTTCATTTAGCATGCTGATTATAGAGTCATAGAATTAGAAACAATCAGGAGCATTTTCATTCAATTCTTGAACTTAACCTTAGATGTTTTTGTTTCGAGGATTCTGCGGACTTATAAGCAAGATAGTTAACATAGTTACTATGTGTAATTGTAGTGTGTGAAACATTTACTACATCTTCAACATTAATCTTCCTTTCTTCTCTTCACATATGATGATATATTATTGATATCGGCCAAACTAGTACTTTTCATGTCTAATATAAAAACGGAGGATTCTATTTAAAAAAAATGATGATGTCACTATGGTTCAAAACATTGTAGTAATATTTTTGCCAAATGCATATTAAGATGAAGACATTTTATAAAACTTGACGTGAGTTTTCCTAAAAAAAAAATGTCATCAATTATTATATATTCTTCTTCTATTTTCTCTTTTATTGTAGCAAATAAATCGATTTAAAGTAATATTGCCAGCAATAATTATTTCCTCTAGCGGCCTAACATAAAATACTTATTGATTTATTTTCACTTCATACACATACAAGGTGTTTCTAATGATATCAGTGAATATGAAAGTCTAATAAAACAAATCTATTGAACTAGTTATATCTACAGCTTGGTACATCCTATGGCTTTTAAATTTTTTGTAATTCCCTGATGTATAACAACAAATGAAAATAATTTCTAGCGTTATTTACACTAGCAGTTTTCTAGCGGTTTCACAATTCCTGTGTACTTGTAGAGTGTGAGGTGTGGGAGGACAACTTTATAATTATACCTGATTTCATTGAAGCTATTATAATAAATACGATGAAAATGGAATCGAACTAAAAAAATAAAATAAAAAAGAGGTGTTCTTTCCATTTTAGAACATAAAAACAGGTTCACCCTATCTCCATTTCTATTATACCTACATACATCAAAGCCAACTAAATTAAAAAGCATATTAAAAATTTACGTTTACTTTTATTCGTAGCTGCCCTATGCAATACTGGCAAATGTGATTTAATAATAATTATCTAAATTCCACCAAAGCAGAGAAAGCAATGTTCGAAAGTTTGTAAAGATTAACGTCGATCAAACACAGCCCACTAATGTATCGTAAAAAATATGGAAATTCCACAGTATACAGGGTACGTTATAAGTAATGGTACATTGTGCCACCAAAGAGTTTTCCCGCGAAAATGTTGCATAAAACTTTTGAAAAAACTTCAACTATGTTTAAATACAGTACAATTAAAACACTAATTCATTTATGTACAATTTATAGTCAAATGTTTTACGAAGCCCGCGACCAAGCAATTTATCTCAAAGACTACCCATCGCCTGCGTCGATATGCCTCTATATACCCAGTTGGCCAGTACGCGTATGTATATTCGAACTTTCGCTCGAAAGAAGTCGAAACTTCTGGGAGGCTTTCTCAGCGCGGTGAGGTGTCTCTGAGTCACCCTTGTTTTATTGGCGGCTATGTCATGGATGGCCGGCGTGGCCGATGCTGTACGGCGATTTCGCCACAATATAGTTGTGAATATGCTATAGCCTTTATAGTTATGTTATGATATCATTAATAGAGCGCGCCACCTAAGGCTCATCGCGTTTCTATAAAATTGCATAACTTCTCGAATCTCTAATTTCGTGCCAGTATCTCAATTTATTCGGAAATTATGCAGAAAATTTGAAAACTAAATTAGAACTTTAAGACCCAGAAGAATCTGCTGTTCCACTATGTACCATTAAGTATAACCCACCCTGTATATTTAAGCAACCCATTTATTTAACAAAAATATATAATCGTACGATATTTGAATATATTAGGAATAGTACAGGAAGGTTTCGCTTCAAGAAGGACTTCATGAGCAACGTCCATTCGAAATCGATATTTTTATTACGCTTTTTTTTTGACGCCATTGTAATTAACTTGTAGGTGCTTTACTATTTTCTACCCAAAAATAACTAAGTGTTTTTAGGGGGATGTTCAAATTTTAAAAATAGCGTCCACTCCTGATGAAGCATATGAAATATGTTCGAGACATGCACCCGACTGTAAGACTTCAGAAATCGGTAGAAGCGGAAGTACAACCACAAGTTTTTCCAGCTCTTCTGAAAGCAAGATTGTTCAAGTAGGAGGTAGCTAAAATTTTCAGTATTTATGATCTCTTATGAACTGTGACGAATATTTTTTATGAACTGTGATCTTGTGTAAAAAATTGTTTTCTTTCAATCTCTTTTTCAACAAAATATGTTTATGAAGAAAATTAAACGATTTAATACCTAGCATTCTTAGGGAATAATTGTGAAAAAAGGTAGTATATTCGACCTTTTTATAAAGGAATGTAAAATAGTTATGTTTCATACTTTATTACTATCGATTTGACAAAATGTGCGTAAATTACCATTATTTTTACATTACTAAACTATCGTAATTATTGTTAACAAAAACATTTATTTTTATTCGGCACAGCATTATCAAAATATACATATAATGTCAAATGGCATACATATTTCCAGTAATTTTCTGAAAATACTGTAAACGGCTTACTTTTTGTCCTTGATAAAAAAAAAAGTTTCTTAAAAATATTATTTTAGGCGGTATATCTGGAGGAATTTCATTAGAAAGAGGTGGAAGTTCAAGAATCGACTCTACGGAGTTTAGTAGCTCTGGAAGGGGTTCTGTTGAGGGACACTCTGAAGGTAAATGTTCTGAGTCACTTTGTAAATAATTGTTATACTAGTGGTCCTAAATTAATAAAAATAAATTTCTCTAAAAATTAATGTTTTAGGTGGTATATCACTTGGAGGGATTTCAAGAACTGGCTCTACGGCATTTGGTAGCTCTGGGGGGAAGTTTGCTGGGGGCATTTGGAAGCTCTGAGGGACACTCTGAAGGTAATGGCTTTGTGTATTCCTCCTTAAATAAAGTGAGAGTTATATTCTTTCAGAAAGTTCATCAGGTGGATTTTCTGCTGAAAGAAACAAAACAAGGAGCTCAACAGCATTTGGAAGTAATAGTGGAAATGTACTTCACGGCCATACAAGTACTGACAACCTAAACTTAAATCGATCTAGTAGTGGTGAAACGTACACCGACACAATTGGTAAGAAACATAAACGGAAAATTGATTGATGTTTGTGATGAAAACGATTGGTGTTATTTAATTAATGATTTTCACATGTATTTATTTTTGGTTTAATTTTAGATCTGGAAGGCTTAAACGAGCTAATAAAGGAAAGTGGAAGTGGAAGCTTCAGCGTAAACCAAGGCAGTACCCAAGAGGGTTCCGTAGTTGAATTTGGAGTTAGTGCAAGCGCTGGCGGTGGGAGACAAACAGAAGGAAACAGAGTTACTGGGGATGCCCTGGATCTAGCCGGAGGGTATCTAATAGGACCTGATCTGAATCAGTCCCTGCCTAGAAGAGTAAACGAGACTTTTGAGGAGTATACCACTATCCTACCAGATTATGACGAGGTTGGTATCAAGAATTACGAAATTTCAAACGGTTAAAATATTAGAATATATCACAGGAAAATATCATCACATTTTTTTTAAAGATTGTGTCTCTTTGTTAATACATTTTTGTGTTCTATATGTTTTTTAGACAGACGAAGACATCTCCGGCTACGACACTCTACCGGTAGGTCCTAGACCAGATTATGGCCAGTACCCCTACAACGGAATGGGGAGAACGCCGGGACCCAGAGGATATCCTGGACCTCCGGGAGCACAGGGACTGCCTGGACCCAAGGGGGAATCAGGGGAGGGACGGTTTCGCTGGGACACCTGGCATTCCTGGAGCACCTGGACATGTTTTTATGATACCGGTAAGGCTAGAATACTTAGAATTTACAACAAATGATTCATAACCAAAATAATACATCTCTAAGAAGAATATTTAGTCTGTTTCTTTTGTTTTGTTGTTCCTAATACTCTTGATTGTTTGTTCTGTTCTATTGTTTATTCTATTTTTTTTTGTTTCATTATTACTAAATATGTCTTTTGTTCGTTAAAAACAATATTGTTTCTAAAAATAAAATGAACTTCTCAGAAATGGTTTATAACTGTTAATTTTTATGAAATTTGGTATGTATCCATTTTGGAGAATGACAAATTCAGTGGCGTATTTTTTTTTCTAACAAAATCACAAAACCTTTTTCCCATGTGACTTTGAAAATGATTTTTACAATATAAGCAGAGTTTTTTATTCTCTATATGTTAAGCTTTGGTTCATTAATGTCGGAGTATAAATTAAAAAAAAGTTACGGAGTATTTTCATCTTTAATGGGCTACACTATACAGGGTGTTCCACCTAAGGCGGATTCATCCATAACTCTGTTATTAGAAATTTAACAAAAAAGGGCGTTGGGTGGTAGTTGTCTGGAATAATTGTGCATATAAGGAAAATATTTTCAATTATATAGGATGCTCCGTTTATTCTGCACGCCACCTAACCTTGTTATTTTAAATGGAACACCCTGTATGTTTTTACATTTTTTTGATTTCCCGTTTAATTCTAGGTCGACTTTGTTAAGGGTTTCCTATACCTATCTCTTATAGTTTTTGAGATATTCAACTGTCTTTGAAAAAAAATGACGATTTCAGCTCTTTGAATGAGGCCCAATATCATTTAAACCATAAAAGATAGAAACCTGCGGTTTGGACGATTAGATTTAGCACAAATTACCCTATCTTTTTCACTATAGGCAAAATGGATACGTTATTCAGAGCCGGAAATATCGGACCCTACATTTGACAATTTTAAAACGTGAATCCTATTTTTTTTTCAAATGACATGACCCATATTAAATAGTGCCGTTGGATGCGAAATTAAATGCCCTTTCTACTGATATCGGGTTATCAATACTTATCTCCAACAGTTTTCCAAGAATATTCGATTCTTTCTAAAGTTTGCAAAAATCGGATGTCTACAGCGTCACGTAGGCGTTGCAAAATCACTTTTCCCTCACATTTTGTCAGGCTTGGGACTGGCAGTAATAATACTTACTTGCATGTTTAAAAAGTGGTTTAGCATACAAAAATAAACCTACTAACAACAACTAATACAACGCAAATGGAACGACCAAATAAATACAAATACAAAATTAAAAAAGTAAATTTTAAAAAAACTAAACCACTAACAACATCTAAAATAGAATACAAGTGAAACGAAATTCAAACAAAGACAGGGAACACAATCAAAGAAAAGGCTACATAAACTTAGCCTGTTGATTTACAACGACTGCTCAAAATATTATCCGTTTTGGTTAATACACATGTCGATTCGTTTTTGAAAAGAATGTCCGGATAGTGTTGTGTATAAACTCTTGATGCCAATAATGGGTTTCGGTGGCAAGCACCAAGAACAAAAACCATATCAACCATTTCTTCCTGCGTCAGCGACATTGATACACAAATATTATGATACACCTTAACAATTTTTCACAGCAAAATAACAAGTCAAAGCTAGTCAACTCTAGAGTGACGTTTAGTTTGGCTTATACGTCAAATAGTGCAATAAGCAACGCAATTGCAACGCCTACGTGACGCTGTAGACATCCGATTTTTGCAAACTTTAGAAAGAATCGAATATTCTTGGAAAACTGTTGGAGATAAGTATTGATAACCCGATATCAGTAGAAAGGGCATTTAATTTCGCATCCAACGGCATTATTTAATATGTGTCATGCCATTTGAAAAAAAAATAGTATTCACGTTTTAAAATTGTCAAATGTAGGGTCCGATATTTCCGGCTCTGAATAACGTATTCATTTTACCCATAGTGAAAAAGATGTGTAATTTGAGCTAAATCTAATCGTCCAAACCGCGGGCTTCTATCTTTTATGGTTTAAATGCTATTGGGCCTCATTCAAAGAGCTGAAATCGTCATTTTTTTCAAAGACAGTTGAATATCTCAAAAACTATAAGAGATAGGTATGGGGAACCCTTAACAAAGTCGATCTAGAATTAAACGGAGAATCAAAAAATGTAAAAATATACAGGGTGTTCCATTTAAAATAACAAAGTTAGGTGGCGTGCAGAATAAACGGAGCACCCTGTATAATTGAAAATATTTTCCCCATATGCACAATTATTCCACACAACTACCACCCAAAGCACTTTTTTGTTAAATTTCTAATAACAGAGTTATGGATAAATCTGCCTTAGGTGGAACACCCTGTATATTGTTCGTATATTCCTGTAATTTTGATGGATACCTATGCAAAATGCTTAATATGCATCATTATATTGGCACTTAATGTTAACTAAGTGTAAATTTGAACGAATCAATTGTCATGGGAGGTCTCGACAGTGAGCGTGGCCGACAACGTCATAGAAACCACTATCCAATAAGATTATCGCTAACCATAACCACACCTACTCACTATTTTCCTATATGTTAACATTAGGGGATGCAGTCTGTATATCATCAGATATATCAGAATGATACCTAAAAATGTTTATAAGTGTTTGTCAATAAGATTATGATTATCATTTTACGATATCATTGATTATGATTTTCTATTGATTAAAATTATAAAATTGCCGTTTTTTATATACCTTTTTTTTGAATTAGTTTATTAAAGAATTATATATGTATATATTGTTTAGATAAACAACCCACGTAATGAGAAAGGTCCCGATCAGCAAGCCGAATCCTTCAGGCAAATGTTGGCACAGCATATGGTAACTATACGATATACAAATATTTTTCCGAAGTTAATTCGTTTTATTTTTACCTGAGATGTCTATGAGGGGCGTAGAGGGTCCTATGGGACTCACCGGAGTTCCAGGACCACAAGGACCTCCAGGACCGGAAGGGCCCAAAGGAGAGCCGGGAGACACTGGAGAGCCGGTAAATATAAATGTATTTTTAAGTAACTAATAATCCCAACAAAATGTTAAATCGATACGGTTAAAAAGTAAAATTGTGATGTTTTCGGACTCACCATGAAAATTTAACTCTACCATCCTTACTATAGTTTTCGTAATAATCACTGTTTGTGAAATTTTAATAAAACATTTCGAGTTCTAGAGGGAGTCATTATTTTTTCAGTGTTATATGTGATGGCTTATGTGAATTATTATATTTTTGATTCAATTTTAATATTTTTTTGTCTATATTTTTTTTTTTTCAAAAAGGCTCAGTTAGACAAATTGATATACTGAAGATTTCCCTTTGATATCAGTCCAAGAACTTTGAAAAGAACATAATATTTTCTGAGTTTCCGAGTTCACTATTTTTTGAAAACACCGCAATTTTACTTTTTTTAGATTTATCTTTAACACATAATCGACATATCACCTTCAACTTGGGCTTATTCGACGCAGAATTTCAAAAGCTGTAATTCAATTAGAAGCACACAAAATTAATACTGTAGTACAAAAATTATCAGAATTTAAGTAACATTCTAAAAGTGGGTGTACACTATACGAATACTTTCGCAGATTACTGTATATTATGTAAGTTTTATAAAGCTATATTTCTTCTGCCATGAATTCAAAGATGATTAAATATTCTCGATCGTTTCTAATTTATTTATTTATTTCGTGGCACCCAATCAGGGTTTGCCAGGTATTATGGGCACCATGGGACCACCCGGTCGTGAAGGACGCAGGGGAAGACCAGGAACGGATGGAGAAAGGGGCCAAACCGGACCTCCTGGAGTCAAGGGTGAGCAAGGCCTCATAGGCCGTCCAGGTATACCTGGAGAGAAAGGCCACAGAGGAGTTCCAGGAAGCACTGGAGAAAAAAGGTTTTCCAGGACATGACGGCATGCCCGGAGAAGATGGTCCTCCTGGACTACCAGGACCACCTGGAGAACTGGTACCTAAGTTGAATTTAACCTTAAAAAATTCGATTACTTAATTTTGCAACTTAAAGGGACCAAGAGGCTTCTTCGGACCCAGAGGCATTCCCGGATTACCAGGAGCACCCGGAATGCCTGGAATAGAAGGTCCCCCAGGCAATAAGGGTCATTGGGGACCTACAGGACAACCAGGTCATCCCGGACAAACTGGACCACCAGGACCCGTAGGACCACCTGGTCCACAAGGTCTTCTAGGACCCCCAGGCCTAATGGTAGGTCCTCCATACTAAGCGCATATCCTGATTATCAATTAACTCTTTCATTAGGGTCCTAGAGGAAAACCAGGCGTTCCAGGACTACCAGGTTCGGAAGGACCCCCTGGTGCTAACGGGCACAATGGCACGCCAGGATCTAAAGGCGAGCAAGGTCCACCAGGGCCTCAGGGATCCATAGGGTTTCCGGGAGCGCGTGGAGTGAAAGGAGACGAAGGTAAAAGGGGTATTGCTGGAGAAAAGGGAGATGTAGGAGAGAAAGGCGCGGAAGGAGAAAAAGGCGAGCTTGGAAGCAAAGGAGACACTGGACTTCCAGGTCCCCTAGGAATCCCTGGAATGGAGGGACCTGAAGGGCCTAAGGTTAGTGAAAATTTCCCTTCAATTCTGATTTAGTTTTAATACTGTTTTTCATTTTTTAAGGGATTCGATGGGCCCAGAGGAGAAACCGGACAAATAGGACCTACGGGTGAGAAAGGAAAAGTGGGAGAGCAAGGTTTCTCCGGTTATCCTGGACCACCGGGTGAAAAAGGAGACAAGGGCGCCACTGGTCGAACGGGACCTGCAGGCGAGAAAGGGGAGAGGGTAAACAATGCTTCACAATAAATACTTGGTTGGATTGAACGATTTTATGTCCTAGGGTCATCCAGGATTGCAAGGAGAAAGAGGAGAGGCTGGTCCTAGGGGTTTCAGGGGAGGTAGAGGACGAAGGGGGGCCTGAAGGTATACAGGGACCAAAGGGTGACACGGGCCAACCAGGTCCTCCTGGACCCCAGGGAGAAGTAGGTCCTCCTGGTCCCGAAGGTTCGCGAGGGTTTATCGGACCTCCAGGATCTCCAGGCTCTAACGGAAAGGAGGGCGCGTCAGGTCCACCAGGAGAAAGAGGACCTCCTGTAAGTGTCTTTAATGGCACAGGATCTTTAAGTCTTTAAAACATACATTGGACTTCACTATTCTATTTATTATTACTCTATTTTGAATACGTCAGCATTTACTTTTTTTCATATTTTGAGAAGGATATATTACACAATTCGGGTACTTTTTCCATAGGGCGAATCAGGAAAATTAGGTCCCGCAGGCCCGCCTGGCGTAATAGGACCACCAGGACCAGCTGGAGATCCAGGTCCAGTGGGGGAACCAGGAACACCAGGTGCGCCCGGTATCCCAGGAGAATCAGGAATACCGGGAGAGGCCGGCAAGGAAGGGCCTCTGGGACCACCCGGACCATCCGGAAGACCGGGTCCTCCGGGTTCCACAGGCCTACCAGGATTTCCCGGAGAAAGGGGACATACAGGGTTGCCGGTAATCTTCAATTTTGTTGTTTTTATTTGCGCACATAAACTAGTATACTTTTCCAAGTATTCTCATGTGATAAAAAAATATATCCTCTCTTTTTTTCTGTAGTTTTTCTTTATTAATGATGCCAAACATTTCTGCCGAATTTTACAGCAGCCACATAGCTTTTTTGACAGTTCAACAATATAAATTGTATCTTAGTAAGATTTCTGAAAAGTTTTCGATATGGTTCTTAAGAAACGCAAAGTACAATCAGAACAATCTCAGACCTCATGATAGAGCAAAGAAAAATATTCCTAATAAAAGACTGCGATAATAGTATCGATTTTCAAGAAAACCTACACCTTTCAAATGTTTCGCAGGGTATGCCTGGCCTAAAAGGGGACACCGGTCCAGTTGGTCTACCAGGTGCGACAGGGGATAAAGGACAACAAGGGGAACCAGGAAAGGACGGCCCACCAGGTCCCGAAGGACGAAGGGGACCGCCCGGCCCTCCTGGCCCAGGTGGCGCCAAAGGAGAACGAGGGGAAGCAGGACCTCCTGGAGTTGCTGGTAGAGATGGCCTTCCAGGATTGAGGGGACTGCCGGGAGCTCCAGGTCCAGTGGGCACGCCAGGTGAAGATGGCGACAAGGGTGATGTTGGTCCTCCAGGAGAGAAGGGATTCAAAGGAGCACAGGGAGAACCAGTAAGATTTTATTGTCTTTTTTATTTATTATGGAATCACGATGGGAACAATTTCACTCAAAATGTTTGTTGAAGCTCGAGCAACCTTTTTGGAAGAACTATACCAAATTGTCTTGCCAAACGCATGAACAACACCATTTTTGATGGAAAATACGATAGGGTGAAGTGGGGCAAGTGCGTATCCGGGGCAAGTGCGTTCGCTTCTGATAAAAGTCTCTAAACACTATTAACTTGTTTGAAAATGATTTTAAAACTCCCGCCAATATTCGATGCAAACCGCACAATGTTATGTTGGCACCAATGAAGAAATATTGTAAAATAAATTTATCCTCGCGAGTAGAAAATTGCGTTTATTCAAGGCACTTGACTCATAGTCAGGGCCGGATGCACGGCGGGGCAACCGGGGCGGGAGCCCCAGGGCCCCACACGTCGAGGGCCTCCACAAACCTTGGATTCAAAAATTTAATAACGATAAAAAAATTTAATTTTTAAGAAAGTAATGAATAATGAAATGTATCCAAACAAGGCATATTTTCATTTTATGTCAAATCTATTCAAGCCCTGGGGCAAGTGCGTTTCATGTGCCCTGTAAGGCATGGACGATGTGCCCCAGGCCTTGCACCCTGAAGCACGAAATATTTTCTTTCTTTCAATAAATTAAGCTTAAGAAGCAAGTAGTTCATACAGCCCAAAAAGAATCGGATCATGTGAATAACATTCGCGCAGTTATGAACTAAAAGTCAACTATACGAAAAAGGGGTCGCACTTGCCCCACTTTACCCTACATATATCATACTGCCTCCCTTTTGATAGGGGCCTGTGGGTAGCCCCGGAATACAAGGACTTCGTGGTGAACCGGGACCAATGGGTCCGCCTGGAGAACGAGGACCTCCTGGAGAAATGGGAAGGCATGGGAGTAAAGGAGAAGACGGCCATGTTGGGGCGCCAGGACCCGCTGGACCTGCAGGACCTCAAGGTTTACCGGGACCTCCAGGAGCAAAGGGAGAGATTGGTGATGTCGGTAAGAATCTATTTGAGAAATATTTCGAACTACATTTGATATAGCTGCATATAAAATATTATACGCTATATATCTCTAGGTCAAAAAGGTCCAGTAGGTCCCGCAGGCATACCGGGAGAACCAGGTACTAAGGGACCAAAAGGAGTTGATGGTTTACCAGGTCCTGTGGGTCCTGAGGGAATACAAGGTCCAAAAGGAGATGACGGTCCACCAGGACCACCTGGGCCACCAGGAAATGACGGAAAGGATGTAAGTGATGCCAACAACACCACCATAATCAATTACTAATGGTAATGAGTTGTGGTTTACACAATTATTAATATTTTTTTATTGTTAGTCCTTCACAAATACAAAAAGGATAATGTACTAGTTATACAGGTATCATTACTTCAAAACATTATCAAAATGAATGACAGAAATTGGCTTAACACATCAAATTCTAATAATATTATGTGTAGGGAGAACTCGGTCCTCCCGGACAGAAGGGCGAAGAAGGAAAAATGGGATTGCAAGGCCCTCCAGGAGGCAGAGGAGTACCCGGTCCCGAAGGACCAAAGGGATCAGCGGGTCCACCCGGTTTCCCGGGTGCACCAGGGGAACCAGGATTGCCAGGAATTAAGGGAGAACCTGGAAAACATGGAGACGACGGAAAGCAAGGAGAACCCGGGTCACCGGGAGAGCCTGGATCGCCTGGGAAGATGGGGCCTGTTGGACCTCCAGGAAGACCGGTATGTTTTATACTCCATTTAGAATACTATTTCTCAAAAAAGTAGAGCTCAATGACAGTAATATTTCTGCATTAGCACCGCATGGTTTGACAGTCGTTTAAAGCTCTGCTAATGAAAAGATACATATAAACACAAACATAAAACTTTTCCTGCAACTATTATTTCGTCAGCTGTGTTGACATATTGAATATTTCTTTTTGCAGGGTTCGGAAGGTCCCGCAGGCATGCAAGGAAGCACAGGTCCCCCAGGAGAAAAGGGAGATAAAGGAGCCATAGGAGGGCCAGGGCTACAAGGAGCACCAGGGCCTCAGGGCGTTCCTGGACCTCAGGGCACACCCGGGATAGTCGGACCGCCCGGACCTGCTGTAAGATTTATTTTTAGTATTATTCTGTGTCAACAACTTTCACTTTACCAGTGTAATAAAAAATAAGATAATACTATTTTTATAACTGATTCGTCTAAGTTTTTAGTTTAGTTATCGCAATATTTATATGCCTATACTTTATTCGTGCTAAAAAAGTTTTTTTTTCATATATTTCATATCACTCTCCATTTTAACGCAAATTTAGCAAAACTGAAGTCAGTATCATCTGGCTATGTTTCTCTATTCTTTATTAGAAATACCCTCTATAAATAAGTTTACTTACAATTTGACAAATGTTAACGCTTCTAATGCAGGGAGAAAGTGGAGCCCCAGGTGCCCCAGGACTTGTAGGGCAACCCGGACAGGTAGGCGAGGTGGGTCCCAGGGGCCAGAAAGGGGATCGTGGCCGCAGAGGTCCCAAAGGTCATCGAGGTGAAATCGGAAATCCTGGTTTTAAGGGAGAGGAAGGAGAAAGGGGAGCAAAGGGAGACAAGGGAGATAGAGGACCTGAAGGGCCTAAGGGAAATCCGGTAAGTTGTCCAGTAACTTGCCTACTAATTGCTTTTTTGTTCGTAATTTATTAAACAAAAATTCACGGCTATTACAAATCAATTACCATTAGTAATGCCTATTTCTAAAATACCACCACTCTTACAATATATTATATCATTAAACTGTACAGCATATCGCAAATTCGAGGATGACTATTATGATCTCGGAAACTACAGGGTTTGTCCAGAAAGTAATGTCAGTGAGCTTTGAAAAATGGTTTTTATTGGTTCTATGTATACAAATCTTTAGAAACTTTCAAAATACATTCCTCCTGCGTCCACACATCGGTTCCAGCGGGTCTTCCACGCATCAAAATCCGCACGGTAGTCGTTTTCCGGAATCGCCTTTAAAGCGTCGGTGCAAGCCTTCTGAATGTTTTTCACCGACCCAAAATGCTATCCTTTCACTGGGGTTTTGAGGCGCGGACACAGAAAAAAGGGGGGGCCACATCGGGGCTGTAGGGAGGCTGGGGAACAACGGTGATGCCTGCCTTGACGAGGTAATCGGCCACGAGGAAGCAGGTGTGCGAAGGCGCATTGTCATGGTGAATTCTCCAGGATTTTGAGATGTCTGGGCGGACGCGATTCACCCTGCGTTTCAGCCGCTTCAGCACCTCGACGTAAAACTTTCCGGTTACGGTTGTCCCCTGCGGAACGAACTCATGATGGACCAATCCCCGGCAATCAAAAAAGACAATCAGCATTGTCTTGATCTGTGACCTGGACAGCCTGGCCTTCTTGGGGCGAGGGGAGTTCGACGTGTGCCATTCCGTACTTTGCCTCTTCGTCTGCGGATCGTATTCAAAGACCCAACTTTCGTCCCCGGCAATGACGTCATCAAGGAAAGCGGGGTTGTCTTCGCAGGTGTCCAAAAGTTCTTGGCAGGTTTCGACGCGCCTCGCTTTTTGATCGTCCGTTAGCACTTTTGGCACGAGCTTCGCGCACACCTTCCTCATTCCTAAAGACTCCGACACAATTTCGTGAACAATGGTTTTCGTAATGTCTAATGTTTCGGAAATTAAACGGGCACTTAGACGACGGTCAGTGTTCAACAAGTCACGCACACGTTTCACATTGTCGTCGGAACTGGAGGTTGATGGCCGTCCAGCGCGGTTCTCGTCGTTGACATCTTCCCGACCTTCTGCGAAGGCCTTGTACCACCAGAAAATTTGCCTGTCCGAAAGACAATCGACGCTGAAAGTCTTCAACATTGGAATGGTTTCCGCAGCACTCTTCTCCAGTTTCGCAC
>JAPWTK010000556.1:140000-271744 GCA_029963805.1 Aromia moschata
CAGCCCTGTAAATTTTTTTTAAATTTAACAACTTCAGCTATTCGAAGAAAGAGGAACCTAAATAAGATTATAATTTGTGCTGCCATCATTAATTTTGATAAAGTGTAACCCTCCGTTACATTCATATCGAGTTAAAACGCTTTAGTTAAAACTTTTAATTCGTAACACAGATAAAACGATAGAACATTCATAGACAAAATATAAAATACTTTTTGGAACATTCATTATTCTAAAGCATGGGTCTATCTCCCGGAAGAAGAAGACGAATATATACTATGTAATGGAAGTTAATGTTGGTACCGCAGTCCATTTTAGTTATGTCAGAAAAGAAGGATTTTTTGTTTTTTCAGTAACAAAAGTTTCAGGTTAGATTAGCTGTCATTGGCTGTGTATTTGGAAATGTCTGATACCCAAAAAAAGATAAATGACTTGTTAGATCGCTTAAGTCAGGAACGAAGTCCCCAAAGCCAACCAATGAGCGGCCCAGGCAATGGTGGTTTGCCTCCGAGCCGCCCGAGTTTATGTAAGTGGGCCCCTTATCTAAGCGCCTTTCGATTATTATACACCGATTATTTACCGATCTTATTTATAATTTCAGTGGGGCCAATTAATAAAAGCCCCATAATGACTCCACGACCAAAAAACCTATCTTTCACCCCGAAACAAAACGATAATGCAGAAACCGAACGGAAGCTGAAGGAGATAATGAAAATAAGTGGTGATTTAAAAATAAATGGGCTTCTATACAAAACTAATATAAAAGAAATGGAAGACTTGGAGGAATTAGGGAATGGTACCTGTGGACATGTAGTTAAAATGAGACACAAACCTAGTGGAAATATTATAGCCGTTAAGGTACCTACTGAAGTTAAGATTAAGTTTTGGGGACCATTCCTTAAGTTAAAATGCTTAATTGAAAGTGTTGAGGTTACAAGTTGAATAAAATTGTATTTGTTTAATCGTTTTCTGTATTCATTATAGCAAATGCGTCGCTCTGGAAACCCAGATGAAAATAAGAGGATCATAATGGACATAGAAGTAGTATTAAAATCACACGACTGTAAATATATAGTTCAATGCTTAGGTTGTTTTATAACAGAGTCAGAAGTGTGGATCTGTATGGAACTTATGGATACTTGTTTTGATAAATTATTAAAAAGATTCAAACAACCAGTTCCCGAGGAAGTTTTAGGAAAAGTCACTGTTGCAGTAAGTATCCACGCAGTTAATAGATGTGACAGTAGCATTCATACATTGTGAAATTTAAATAGAATACATTAATTTCAATATCTAATATTTTAATGATATATTTTGAGATAGCTTAGGCAAGTTACAAAGCATATAAACAAATTTTCTGGTGACAATCAGTTTCGTAAATATTTACTAGAAATTATGATTTGCTATATTAGTTCGGTTTCAATTAAAACAATTAAATGACTAAGTTAAATAACAAGACCCTTTAAAAAAAGAAAAATTATAGTTGAAGAAGTTTTATCTTACTTTTTTAAGCATGTAGTTTTGATGAATTAACTATATCTATTCATTAAATTTAATGCTCTATTTAAATTATCAGTATGTTTCTTTTAGACTGTGGAAGCCTTATCTTATCTAAAAGATAAGCATGGGGTAATACATAGGGATGTTAAGCCATCAAATATACTCCTGGACACAAAGGGCAACGTGAAACTTTGCGATTTCGGAATTAGCGGAAGACTGGTTGATTCGATGGCGAAAACTAGGAGTGCTGGTTGTGCTGCTTACATGGCGGTAAATAGTTCTCACAATCGAATATAACCTATAACAGTCCATATTGTAACTACATACATTTTAAACATATTTTATTGTCAAATTCGAAAGTGTGGGTGTTCTTTTCCAGCCGGAAAGGATAGAGCCTGATCCTCAAAATCCCGATTATGACGTCAGAGCTGACGTTTGGTCCTTGGGTATAACGCTGGTGGAACTGGCGACCGGTGTATTTCCCTACCAAGACTGCAAGACTGATTTTGAAGTGCTCACCAAAGTGATAGGGCAGGATCCCCCCTCTTTACCTCAAGATGAAGATTTTAGCTCTGAATTTAGGGATTTTGTATCTTATTGGTATGAAAATATTCAGATAATCCAAAAAGTATATGTGGGAAGTCTCATTAGGCCTTTACATTGTATGGAGTTTTCTCAGAAATATTTTGTTCTTGGTACAAATTGATCTATCCATCGTTGATATTAAAAATAATAGTTCTAATTAGTTATAAAATATACTTTTTTGAGAAATAGTTAAAAAAAGGCATTTCACAGTTATCAGATTAAAATAATTTTGAAAGGGTAAGAAGGGTTTGTGTAAAAGTACGTTTATAGAGAACAAATACATACATAAGTGAACTCTTAAGGAATATTTATGATATTCAATTTTTATTGTGTGAACTTTAAAATGAAAATATGTAGTCAAAAAATACATCAATTTTTAACAAGTGAAGTAATTGAAATTGTATTAACATGTTCTAAATTAAGTTAAATAGTGTACCTAATGGAAAAAAATATATGTACCTTAAGTCTAACTATTATGTGTAAAGAGTGTAACTTTTATATAAAAGTACTTTTTAAAATAATTCGGTAATACTTAAATTTACACATTATAAATAGTTGTTCTAATTATAAAAGGACATTTAAAACTGATTATGATATTGCGGATCGACTTGCATTAGATGGTAAGCTGTTGACACTGGGCAAATAATTTGCTGCAGCAACATTGGTGCTAACCAATGCTGTCACATCCAATGCGGTGCGAGAGTATGGGATTTGGTGCGCTTTTCCTTATTGTTATTACAATTCTGTTTTTCAATTATATGAAAAAACGTTTTTCTTATGAGTCTGATCTAAGTGCTATAGTAGTAGACTTAGTGGTTTAGTAGATTTTCAAAGTACCACTCATATCAAAGTGTAATCACTAAGGTTCGGAAATTTGTGCTTCAACATAAGGCTCGACACTATAAAACTCTATGTTAATGAAAGTATAAACTGTATTTTTGAGCGCCTTGTAAATTATATACGCGTGTATTTCTGACCGTGTATACTGCTATTGACCGATACTTCCCGATGTCCCGGGACTCGCGTCTCCTTAGTATACCGATCTCATGCGGGAACGCTGGACAGGTAAATGCAGTTTTACATACAGTAGCTTTGCATTTGGCCGCAATAGGCAAATGCAAAACATGAAATTGTGCTCATTTCTTTTGTAGCTGCAGCCGTGAACACGTTTGTGGGTATTTCATATATCTCTCAGTTATAGTCGTATTACCTCATACTATGTTCATTGTGCACAATTTGTTGGCAAAGCTGTTATTGGTGTACTGTAATGGTATCATAACATAGTATAAAACAAAAGTCGCTTCCCGCTGTCTGTCTGTCCCTATGTATGCTTAGATCTTTAAAACTACGCAACGGATTTTGATGCGGTTTTTTTTAATAGATAGAGTGATTCAAAAGGAAGGTTTATATGTATAATACATGCATAATATAGTAGAGAAACACTGACCATTTTAGAGGTTTCTAATATGATGCAAACACCGTGCGAAGCCGGGGCGGGTCGCTAGTTATTCTTAATCCTGTTCCAGACCGATATCGTTACACATGCAAGTCATTGAAGTCTTTACGCATAATGGTTGGACTATAACAGGAGAAAAATGGTGAAAATATTTTTACATAGTACACATTCAATTTTTCACAATAAATATTTTTTTAATTTCAACTGACTTGTATTAAGTATTGCTGCAAGGAAATGTCATAAAGGAAGTGGGTTAATTTTTCATTTTCATTAATTTTTATTCCTTTAGTACATTCTCCAAGGCCATTTTTGCAAATAATATTTTGCATAATTTATTTTTTATTGAAGGACATACATTAATTATGCATATCTTTGTAATATTTATTTAGAATAATTTATTGGAATGCTTGCCCTCGATTCCAGCTTAATAAAAGATAAGAAGAACAGGCCTAAATACACGAAACTGAAGAATCACGCCTTCATAAAGAAGTACGAGACTGTCAATAACGTAAACGTAGGAGAGTGGTATGTAACATTAACTCAACGAGCTGAAGATGTGGCAAGCAAGGCGGCACCTAGGTATGTTGCATGGTTAGTTTCGACTTTTTTCCATTACTATACTTACATTCTAATATTTTTAATTTGCTTGATAATGTGACTGGTGTAGCACTTGTTATAAGCAGATTGAAGATGTGTCTATGTGATTGACTCGTACTCCGCCCACGTAGGTTTGTATGTCCTTTTGTTTCTTTTTTTATTTTATGTTTTCGTTTGTCTGAGCATGCATATTAAGACTAATGATTTGTTGGCATTCGACAGTAATTTTCCTTTATCAGCCGAAATTATGGAAAAAAAAAAGAATATTGTAAAATAATAAATGGATTATTGAATCGTTTATATTAATATAATGATGAGTGAAATTATTTCAGTTAGTTAATCATTATTTGTACAAAATATTGTTTCAAAATTGGTGTAAAATTCTCAAAATTCACAAAAATAACATTTTTGTGTTATAAATGTACAATTTTTATAAAACACAATTAAAATATAGTTCTCACTGTGTATCTGAGTCTAATAAATGTTGGTGATCATTTTCCGTTTTCGAGTTTTACTGTGCCATTGCTGAATTGTGAAAATGAACAAAACATTAGTTCGAAATAGAATGCCTTCGTTTAACTTTCATTAATACATTAATCAGTAATTTATGTTTGATGGAATGCGTTTGTGTGCACTTTAAAGTGCATAGACTTCTTAAAGATTTACGGTACACACTGTTTTGTCATTTCTTAGTGCACCCTTTCCTTGCAAATAGATTTTTTTAGAGATAATATTTTCTCCGTTTTATGTTGATTGTTAACTAGGTTTGGGATACACAGTATTTGAAAAAAGATTCTCACAATGGAAAAAATATATGAAATGTAGTAGACTAAAAAAATCCTTTTTAGGATTATAAATGCCAAAAATATTTAGTGTTATTTATTTTTATCAATTTCAAGAGTTTTTATCATAATCAAAGTTGATTAGAATTTCTTTAAATTTTGTTTTAATCAGTGGCAGCTGGTCAAATTTGAAGGTCTTATATTTTCATAATGGAGCATGAGACCCACATGATATTTTAGGCTGTGATTACTACTCCTAAGTAGAAGGCTGTGATAGCAAAATAATAAAATTCAAAACTTGCAAAATAAAATTGAAAATTGCAGTTTATACATTAATATACAGTTTGTGTAAAGCCGACATCGGCCAGTTGTGAAAAAGGACAAATGCTACCCTTCTCGTTCTAACACCAAGCACAGGTGGTGAGAGGGCCGGTCTTATTCCCCTCAATACCTTTGATGCGTCTGCGGTTGCTTCTTATCTGTCGTCTCACTTCTGTTTGTTCTTTTTCATAACTGGGGGATGTTGGCTTTACACACACGGTATATTTCATAATCACCAAGTACATAGCAATACGTCTTTTTTCACTTATGATTTTTCTGAAATTTCGAGATAATTAAAGTTGTTAAATTTTACAAAGAGCACAAAAATATTGTTTTGTATGTAAAAATATTAAGTATTGAGTTTTGTATTTTTTTGTACGAAAAAAAATTTGTAAACATTTTGCAAATAATTTCCAAAATATTCTGGGGGGGGGGGCAGACTTTTTTTAATTATTTTTTTCGAAAATTTCATTTGAAGTTCTTTTGCTATTATAACTTCCTACTTAAGTCTAATAATCACCTTCGAAAATATGGTGTTGGTCCTATGCTGCCTTACGAAAATACGAGAATTTTGAATCCCACTAGCCACCACTGGTTTTGATCCCACAGCATAGTATTTCACTTTAATGTAATACCAGAAAGTAAATGAATTGCAATTCTAATAAACTGAGGAAATTGTAAGAGGTGTCATTATTACTACCATAAAAGTAATGTGTAAACAGAAACAGTTGATACCAATAATATGGAAGAATTGGTATGCAAATAGTAAAAAATAAGAATCCCACAGCAAGTAGAAAACATAATATTATATTTCCAGAGAGTAAAAACTATCATAAAACATCATAAATCGTAATGTCTAGTAGTGACTGTGAAGAATTTAAGTCATAATTTTTGTGTACCTTCTTATTTGGTATTTCACTAATGTAATTTCCTATCTGGCAGAGAGCTACAGAAAATTAAACAATATGTATTTATACAAACAGGCTTGCAGTAGATGATAGCCCATAGAAACTGGTGTACCCTCTTGAAAGTATAAGTTTAAAATATTTCATTTTACTTTTTCCTATGTTCCTATTGAACATTTTTTTAGGATTACTTTTGTGTATATAGTTTGGAAAATATTTAACGATAAAACACTATATATCTGTTGCAAAAAACAAATCTCTCATCAAATTTATTTAGACATATTATTACCATTGTGCTTTGAAAGAAAGAAAATACTAGTTTCATATTTATTTTACAAATTTCACGAAATTTATAGAATAGAATAGCCCTTTTTGTACTCACTGGAAAAAAGTGTAGTCATTTATTTTAAGTAAATGAAGTACAAATAATTTTCACGTCCTTAGATAATGTTAACGCTCATGATTTATGCTATTAGACAGATGGTTATTGGGATGGAGGACAGCACTAAGCAGATAGGTAAGTTAACAGTTTTTTTTTAATATCAATGTTTCGACGTTTATTGACGTCTTGAATAGTCTTGAAAGACGTCAATAAATGGCGAAACTTTGGCAAAAAAAAATTGTAAACTTGTCTGCTTAGTTCTGTCCTCCATCCCAATAACCATACGTGTCATAATTTGTCGTGCTAACTACTGATTGAAATCATTATTATGTGCCATTAATCGTCCGTTCTTCCCACAGACACAATTTAGCTACCAACTCGATCCGACAATTCTTCACGTCTCACCAGTGGCAGCCGCAGCAGCAGCAGGCCCTCCCTCGCAGACGCTGACGAATGGGAGGTCCTACAAGCCGCAAAGCCAGCACACCTCCCGCCTCAGCTCATTCCAATTAAGCAACCAAAGAGAAGGTCACGAGCCGACCGGCGTCCAGCGCCAACGTTCGGACGCCCCATATCGCCAAAGCACCAGCCCAAATAGTAGGAGTTACTCGCCGTTCCAAGCATATCAGAACCACGTCGCCTTGCTGCGGGAGCAGGAGCAGTGGTCGCGCTCGCAGGAGGAACCGCGCCGCTCCCCGCTGGCCCCCCGCCGGCCGGCGGAGAGCGCGATCGGCTCGCCATGCCAGTACCGCAGGGAGCATAGCACAGAGGGCAGGTGGAGGTCGCCGAGCGCGTCGCCGCTGCCGCTGCGCAGCCAGTTCCAAGCCGACGAGCAGCAGTACAACTCGGGCAACACCAGCCCGATAATACTGCAGAGGTTCTACCACCAGCAGAAGCAGCAGCAGATGGTCAAGGAGGCTGAGGAATCGGGTGAGTGGGATATTCGTATCTTTGGGAAAATAGTGGCGTCAGATTGTTAAGAGTTTGGTTTGGTCGCACATATTTAGGAATAAATACTTCAGTCAATTCTTCTAAAATGAATTGAAGTAATTTCAAGAACACTACAAAGATACAATGGGTAATATCGCTGCCTCAGAATTACAAAGTTCTATGTTACACACAAACAATATTGAGCTAAACGCATGTAAAGTTTTTGGTGGCAGAATAACACGGTATAAGAAGAACAATTGTATGCTTCTCTGAAGCATTTCCCTTTGAAGCCGTCGTTAGAATGAATAGCGATGTTGCCAAAGGTTCTAAGTTGTGCACATTGCCATGTGATATGTATAAGTCCGAAACAGATAAAACTGTAACATAGAACCTTATAATTCTGAGGCAGCTATATGTTTGCTTTATTATTCTATATTACCTTTATTCTATATTACCATACCTTTGGTAATATAGAATTTTATTTAATTCTGATGTTTAAAATGCCATCCATCAACTCCCTGGCAATAATAAAACCTGTAAAGACATTGTTCTTACATATTTCAAGTGACCCGACTAAACTCACCAAACTCACTTTAACCGTGAGTTGTAGATGTGCAGTAGTAATTTTATCGCAGTGGGAGTGGCCTAGGCATAGAGAGCTCGGTGTCAACATCGGCAAATACATTCTAAACAACAAGTTTTTGAAGGGAAGAGGGTGAAAAATCATGGCGTACCAGTCATCAATAGAGCATAATTTCATAAAAAATGAATTACAATTTATAATAGTTACATTCTTATTCACAAAAGTAGGAAAAAGATTGGGTGTTGTCATTTAGAAACATATCAATTAGGTCATCACTCACAAATGACTAACATGAATTGAATGTATGTTTTGATCAAACATGTATCAATTACAATAGTTTTATTGAATTTTTTCCATAATTTTGCTGCTTACTGTATAAGTGTATGTAGCAAATGTATAATTTTTTGTAGGTAAAAAACGATTTGCCTCTTACATCAAGCTGCAGCTGAGTGGCGACAGAAGTGGTAGGTCCTCTAGGCATCAGAGTCCCGAACCTCCACCCCGCATAAATCGACGCGCGAGCGGTGACAACCAGAGCCCCTAGCTTTACGTAGGAATTTTATGGAGACACACACTACAAATTCACCTAGTCTATCTCGAAGGTAAAAAAAAATGGCGAATGAGAATACCTCTTATTCTTGTGCTCTTGTTTTTACTGTTGCGGTGAATTGGCAATACTTAAGAGACATTTTCGTAGGTATATTTCACCAACACCACCTGTCCCTCCTCCCAGAAGATTATCGGAGAGCACATCGGTTCCTGGTTCTCCCCAGCACTTACGGGCTAGGTTCCACTACACCCCGGAACCCCAGAGGAGATTGTTCCAGGACAATGATATATCATAACACTGGTTTTCATAGCCTAGCGCATACTTAGTCAAAATACTGTTTTGTTTCGCAATCTGAGAAACCTTTACCAAATAAAAAAAAATGTACTACGATAGTTCAATTTGTACGAAATGGTGACATTTCGATGCAGAACTGCAGAAGGAGTTTTGCTGTAATTTTTCTGATAAATACTTGCGAAATTGTAAGGTGCTTTGGTGCTTCTCGTATAAAAAATAAACCAGGAGGTGGTTTGCATAAAATTGCGAGGCGATGGTTTTTTTTTTTTAGATTCGTGTGTGAATTTGCTGGAAAATAAGGAAAAAGCTCGGTTGATTTTCTCTAATCATAAGGCTGATGTTTTAACGTGAAAATGTTGCTTTATTTTTGTGGTGAGTACTTGAGCTGTTACTCTGGCGGTGCGCCTTGCTAGTTTTTTTTTATTTTATGGCCTTGAAATTATTCTTTTTTGAAAAACTAAAAAATAGAATTGCAAAGATTTGTACTTAAAATCTTTTTCGAGCGGAAAAGGCCTATTAACCTTGAAATTTCATCATAACTGGGGAGACCACGAAGTGGGTTTTTAAGGAACCATATACAATGGTATTTTGTATGGTATATTAAATGGAATGAATAAAAAGTAAAAAAAAAAAACGCCAAAAATGGTTTCTTAAAAATAGTCGCAAAATTTTTTCACTGCCGTACTGATGCATTCTCGTAAGTGGCAGAATGTTACTTTCCGTTGTTTTTTTTTGTTCCTCTCTGTGAAGGAAATAGTCATCATACATTGCTAGTCTTTAGTCCGTCAGGATATTTGGTTGCTGGTCGTGAATTATAATTTTTTAAAGGTCCAAGATACACTGCAAAACAGATGAGATAATTTTAGAAATTATATAAAGTCAACCAACTCCATCTTTTACGATTTTTTTTCAGAAGGTTACCTACCTTCTTCGCCTTTTACATTTTCAATCTCTATCATTTTTTTAACATTGCCAGTAACTACTTACAGTAGTTCTAGTATTATTTTTTAGTTTATTTGTCAGAAAATAATTTAATGTATTTTTGGAAATTTCATCTGAGTTGCAATGTGTGGAAATATTTTAATAGTATTAGTCTTAGTTCTCTAAAGAAATTTAACGTTTGTTATTGGACTGATATTTATTGTGAGAAAAAATAACTCATTTTTTTTCCTCTATTGTCAGCTTATTTTTTAACGGTTCTCTCGCTTTTAATTCCCTATTAGAAACCCGAGAGAGCACCTAATGACTTAAAGGTGTTATTTTTTCTGCTATGTTAATATTAGTTGAATGATGATTTAACATTAGTTTTGAAAAAATAAAATTGTAATTAAAAAAAAACGCTATTTACTAATTTATTATTGAAGGCTGTTGAAACTTTTTTTCAAATTACTGTGTATTTGAAGTGTGAGTTGAATATTTTAAAAATTTCTGATTGTTTTTCTTTGTATATAACGATTAGAAATGCAATGCCATACCTGAGATATTATGTATAGTTTGATTTTTATGATGTAAATATACCTGACTATGAAATATATTTTAAGGCAAAACTTCAGTATTCTCATTTGTTCCTTTCTAGTCCCAAAATAAAAGCTGTCACATAAATATTTGAGGTTCCAATCAAGAAGCACAATTTTCCACATTGACATGAGGAAGGTATTTCTTATGTTGTTGAGATTCAGCGCAGACAAAATCTAAATGCAGAACAAATTTTCTTCATGGTTGCCAAATTTATAATTTCCATTGGTAATGAGAATAATTCCGTAGTATCAGATGACATGTCACTGATGAGATGATGCAGATGAAATCCGGAGCTGTAGTTTTCAATGGTAGATAATAATGATTAGATTATTCTTGTTCTAAGAATTTAATGAATATCGGTTAGAGTGTGCCTCCAGACAGAATTCAGTGGCTGAAGGAGCTTTTATATTTATCATATAATATACAAGATGACTTATTAGACACAGTGAAATATGTCCCATGTCTAATCCCATCAAATCACTAGAGGCCTGCTTACTACATAATCACCAGGTGATTTCTCGGCAAATTTACATTTGCAATATTCGATTTTCTTTAGTTATCACAACCAGAAGTTTCACTCTCAATCAAACCATGAACAGCTATTTCGTTCTAGTGTAACTCATCAGTGTGGTGATGGCCAAAAAGCGAAAACAGAAAAACAAAAAAGGTAGTCTGGTTTGCAACCCATGAGTACATAAACTCCAAATGAAATTGATGCAAATACTTTGTATTCCATTTTCTCTTTTTGACCTGTTGTTTTCACTTCTTCAATCTTCAAACCATATCTCCGATTTTATTTGGGGTTTATGTATTCATTGTTTGCAGACCATACTGTTTAGCTGCAGACCATACCATACTAAGACTGCACAGACCATACACTTAGCAAGTTCTTGAGCTTTACGGAAGTTATTTATAGAACTCCTGCATTGTCGGGGTAGTAAAAGCATTCCTTCTAGCTCCTATGCAGTCAATGTTCAGTTTAGTCTTCTCGTAGTTGGCAACTTGCATCTTCAATTTAAATTGGAGTTTACGTTTTAGTTAATTTTGTCCCAAGTTTTTAGATCAAAATATTTGATGTGGGAAATAATCATAATTTTTTATTAAGCCACAAACAACTTGACTATTTTAATAAAGCGCCATCTAGCCATGAGTAGCCATACTAATGCATAAAAAGGAATTTGTGCAACCATTGATATCAACGGTGTATTCTTCTAGTACTATGTAATCATTAGGCTTCAGAATGTTTGCGTGCGCGTGTAAAACTTCATAAGTCTCCTGCGTTCCCGCGACGGCGGGAATGGGGATAGCATACTACTGCGCATACGCGGGCTCTGGAGAGTATTAGGGGAAGGGGTCAATACCGTATATAGCACAGAAACGAAATACATGCGTATATAATATACATGGCGCTTAAAAATATAGTGCCAAGCCCTGCGTTGCCGGACACATTTCCAGACCCTAGTAATCATATTCAATCAACTTGTTTTTAAATAGATCAATATATAGTACTCGTTTACTGATTAACATTTTTAGAACGGGAAATGAAACGAAGTCTTGAACTTGACTAATAACTTTTATTCCCTTACATATATAAATACACTGTTATTGATAATTATATTGTCTTTACATCATTATTCAAACTCCCTATGATCACAGGATCAAATAAAACATAAAATATGCGAAAACTGGACATGCCAGTTGTTCTCCCTTGGAAGCTCCCATAAGGTTGTCCCTCTTCGAATTCCCTAGACTGCCGAATTTTAATTTACTGAGGCTGAAAAACAAAATGCATATAATACATCCTGGTTCCACATCGAGAGCAAGAATCGTCTACATACCAAGGAAAAAATGACGTGAGAGTGCACAAGCTGTCAGAAAGCAATGGTTTACCGAGGATGGGGTTTGTTTCGCATATAGAATTGCACCTCCCGCGACAATGAACTAGTGGAACTCCATCTAGACATCTAACCATAACCACAACAATAAGCCACACCACCGATATAATCGCAAATATGTATTTCTATGTAGGGAGGTGTAAAAAATAGTGTTTCTTAGGTAGCAAAAAAAGTAAGCAAATCCATGCAAATTTAAAAAAATGCGACACTTGCCGTATAGATCATACCCCATTTATTGGATTATTTCACTTCAAATTATAATCCAAGATCCGACAGCGTGATTATTGTCTTCATAACGAAATAGAAAGTGATGTGACATCTCATTCTATTTCTTTATGAGGACAAAAGTCACGTAGTCGGGGCCTCGTACTATTAGTAAAACAAAAAAAGTGATACTTGTCAAATATTTAAAAGATACAAGCAATGTTAAGGTATTTCTCTTTATTAGATACTCAAGATACTAAGGGTTTCTCAATATGTTAAACCACAAACTAAAATAACTTGTGATCAATAATTTGTAATGTATTTCAAAAACTAAGTCTTGACATGATCCATTAAGTTTAATCAACAAAAGTTGTGATGTTTTTGAAATTTTTACAACTTGTTATAACATCAGAGAATAAATATTTGCTCAACTAGAAAAAATTATTCTGTAATGTGCCTGTTGAAGATTTTGGGTTGAATTAACACATTCCAGGCCATCTGTTCCGCTCCCGATCGTAATAACAAGTGTCTTGACTCAGCAGTTTTTTTTGCACAGTTGATAAAGGCGGCAGTGAATGTGTTAAATATCTGAAATCTTGTTTTTACACAAGTTTAATCTATTCCCTAAACATGTAACTATGCAGGTTTCGCAATATAAAACATATGCATCAGGGTACTAGAATATTACAGAATCAAAGGGATTGATAAGTGAACTTCTCTCTCAGATAGACTCCAATCAAATATGAGAGTGAGGGGTGGACCAATCTGATTTCATCAATTTTTACTAAACAATTTAAAAACATGTATAAACATAAGATAGTGTATAAATATTTAAAAACAAAAATTCAGAACTTCAGTTGATCTGACAACATTGCTTAGTGGACCTGTGTTAAGGCGGGTCCTGAGCTGTGAATTCACTAGAGGTGGGCAACTGGTAAATTACCTGTTAGGTATTTTACTTAAAAAGGTAAATTTACGGAAAGTAATAAACACAAAAAAGGAAATTTTCCTTTCTGGAGTAATTTTCCTACAAATTCGTTTTAGAAAATCTGAAACTTAAGATTTAATTTAAGATTTAACGTTAATAAGATTTTCTTTAAGATGCGAATATGCTTAAATTTGTGTGCAAAGATTCTTATGTATATAAATTTAGTTCTGTTCAAAGATTTTTGTAAAAATGTTTATAAAGTTCATATATCTCTTTTTTCTGGATCAAGTTCAATTATTTAAATAACATAACCTAAAATTTCTTATGTGAAATGTCATTAGAATTAAAAAAAACTGTTTTCAGAAATACATTTAACAGTTTAATTTTCCATTTTATTTTGCGAATCTGATCATTCTGCCATCTTTCAATTATTTTTTTGAAAATTTCCGAAATTTATGGTAATTTACCAGTAAAATCTTATTTTACCTAATTTATCCACCCCATTTTGAATACAAAATGCTATTACTAATTCAAATATGTTCCTAGTAGCCTGACACATTCTGTATGTTTTTTTATAGCAGTTAAAACTGGAACATAATAGAAATATAACACAATAATAATAAAACAGTGGAAAATTATACTCTGTCTTACAGCGTTACTTAAACAAGTAATTCTGTAATTAAGAATATTATTTCTGTTAACGCTTAATTTCCGTTCAATTTTGTTGATTTGTACTCCTTTTCTTCACATTTATATTTTAAGAAAAACTTTTTTACTAAAAAAATATAGAAATGGCACTAAGAAAGGTATAACAGGTAAATTCAAGGAAAACATTATTATTATTGTGGAAAAGTGAAATAAAATGTTTTGTTGTGTTATCAATAGGTTTCTTTTTATTAGTTATAGTCCCAACAAGAATATCATTACAATATAGAATTCTTAAACTATATGCGGAATGTAAAACCATAAGGAAAAATTAAAAAACTACACTTTAAAAAAATCACATGCATTGCACAATGGAGAAACCTTAGAAAAAGGCACCGAAATTCAAAACATGCTCAAAGTGTTAAAAACATATCCTTACTTTTTTCTTTTTGTTCCTTATGAATTGTTAGTTTTCCTCTTCTAGGAAACAGAAACATACAGGTAAAGATTAAAATGATTGACATGATTTACAGAATAAAAACTATATACACAAGATTCCAGTGATTGCGATGGAAACAATGCGATTAATTAAAATCAATGAGGATGAGAACAGGGAGGGGAAAGTGGCGTTAATTTACCTGTTGCTCTCCGAATTGGGGCACCCCGCCCGGCGTTAGAAAGTCTATTGGAGCATTTGGATCAGTGATGGGCTGGGGTATGAAAAAGTTCATTTGCGGAGCAGCAGCGGGGACTTTATCGACAGGGGGCAGTGAGGAAGGCCCACTTGACTTGCCCCCAGGGTTAAAAACGTCGATGTAAGAATTTTTCAAATCTGCAAAAATAAAATTTCTTATTAATTTCAAGATATACTTTCAGTATCATCGAGATTTTATGGTCTCAGAATAACTCAAACGTTTACTAAGATTTTAAAAATATTATCATGGCATGTTGGATTTTTTGAGGTTAAGTCTGTATCACTCAAGATTCTTTGAGCGTTGCTTTTAAAATACTTTGAGCCAAAGTTGTTTGTGGAAATGACTAATTGTGTAAATATAGACATCCAAAAAAAACGTCATCAACTCTGGCTATGAATGAGAGAGATGGAAATAGCCGTCCCTGCTTAAGCTTTGCGGGTTTTCAAACTTTTGACAAGTGACTGTCACAATTTGTAAAATAAACAATGGCTGTCATGATGTGACAGTCTTGACAAATAAATAAGGTTATAAATTCGATTAAGAATAGAAATACGTCTTTTTTTTCTCAGCCAATTTTGATGACGTTTTTTTTGGATGTCTATATTTTAAGCAAGGTAATAGTTTTAGAACACTTTGTACTGATCATTTTCTGGTTCTAATTTAATATAACCTCAAAATAGCAAGCTGACATAGCCCTTCCATACTGCAATTTCTGTTGACAATCAAATTAATAAACCTACAACTCGTTTGACTACAGCTCAAAGTGATAAACTGATCAGTTAAAGATAGGTTATATTTATATGTTCTCATTGTTCCGATTTATAGAGCAGTAACTGTCTCTGGCAACTCTATCTGGTAACCTGGTGCGTGAAATTCCAACTTCAACTGTGTGTTCCAGCCTAAAATGAAATTTACGAACGCATGCAAAGCTTTTTGGAACATCATGCAATTTTTTTGCTCAAGTACAAAAACACGCTCATGAAAATTAATTGGTTCTCGACACAACAATGAGCATTATTAGCACAAGTTTTGATAGTTTTTCCTATTCAGATTAAAATTGTCTTGCACATCCCGTTTTTATGCTTATCTATTTTATTATTAATGCGTGGTTTATATTCATTTGCACTAATGTTAAATATGTTTTAAGAGGCTTAAAGGCTAACTTCACACACAATCGTTTCTTACTTGGTTTCGTATTTCTTCATTTAAAACAATCTCACTCCAAGATTCACCGTTCAACGCAGCATTAACTTTTAATTGCAGTCTTTACAAAAATTAAGAATGTACCTAGTGACATTAAAACTTTACTTACTTCGACCCCTCTGAAGCTTAAACATGTTGGGCTGCCGGTTGGGATTCCAGTTCTCCTCAGTCGGAGCACCTCCCGTTGGGGCAGCCGTGACAGTATTGGCTGTTCCATTGGGGCTTATCGACTGATCAGGTGTCTTACCTATATCATAGGCGTACATGTTAGGTTGAGGGACAACACTACTTGCTGGGTTGTAGTTGAGGTTAGGGTCATTTTGGATAGTACCTGCCGTCGGCTGAACAGGGGGGCTATTTTGGGCATCATGTCGGACAGTTTCGGTGGAGGTTTGAATTCGTTTGCGGTGTCGTTTGGATCCTCATCTACGTTCACCCACTTCTTCTTGTCTTGGTCCCACACAATCTACAATGGAGATAATTTATACACTATATAATGTCCAACTAGAGCCATCTAATTATTATATATCCATGTATACCCATACAAATTTATTTGAGGGTAATAAGTCCACAATCGACAAACAATGTAACTAAATGTTTAGCTATAAACACTAGGAATGTGTAAGTCTTTTGAATAGAATACATTCATAATACCAACCTCAATTGCCAATTTTTCTAAAGGAAAATAATGATCTATATTGTAACTAATTGTATTTTCCTTTTTCTAAAGTTACACTTGTTATTTCCAGAACATATTTTATTTTAAAATATACACATGTTTATTGATAAGTCGATAAATTAATATTAACTACTTCAGTGTCACTTGTGACTCACCCACACACAGCGGTTTCATTTTATTTGACCACATCAGCGCAGTGTTAGTCTAAAAGTGAAGCTAAGGAGAAACAAAAATCGATACAACATACACTAAAAAGCTGTAGCTGGCAGAGTCTAGATATTGCAACTATTTAAGGATATTTGAATAGGAGGGACTGAAACTAGGATGTTTCGTTACTTGATTTCATGAATGAACCAAGAAGGAACCCGCTTATATTTAAATATATTATTAATTGAATCTCCATTATACCAAAATGGCCTTAAAAGCGCGTGCGTGAAATGATCATTTATTTGACAAACAATCACGTAAAAACCTTGAAGTTCAGCTGTTGTTTACACCCAAGAAGACTAGAATCAAGAAGTCTAGGAACTAAGGAGACCTAACTGCGTTAGCTGTATAACGCGACGGGCTCGAATATGTCCGCCTCCAGAGGCGCTGTAAACAGTTGTGTACTCTGGTTGCTTACGGTATATAAACAGATATCTATATGTATACCGTGATTCTGTACTAATCTGTGTGCATTAGAGGTTAGAGTCCATGTGAATGTCCGTGTGCAATACATTTGACAGACGCTCGATATTTTTCGTTAATTAGTTTTTGTTGAATATTATATTGAATCTACACAAGTAAGGTCTTTGCAATTACAAATTTTCGCAATGATCAATATGAAAATGTACTCAAAATATTTCATGTTACGTGCTTCAACGTTAACAATACAACATAGGAAAAATATTTCGTTTCATACATACATCAGTAATTTGAAATAATGTCCGGTTATTCGGACCGCTTCTTAAATCACACAATGCAACACAGCACTTTTGATCTATATTTATTTTTGTATATATTTTTGTTAAAACCAAACGGCATGTAAGCACCCGCTTTGACAGCTTAATGATAAACATCATATAAAACCATAGCATGGTTTTCTATGATAAACATTCACATGTGGACCGCTGGCCGCTGCTCATCACGTGACTCCAGTACATTACTGTTTACAGCGCCTCTTGGAGGGGGACAGATTTGATCCCTGGATACTGAACGAGTTCGGTCTCCTTAGTTCTAGTCTTTTTGACTAGAATATAAGGAGACCGAATTCCGTTGTTGGTGACAGGTCTCTGAATGAACGCGAATCTGAAAGCCGCCAGTTAGCGCTTCGAACGTGCCTAGGCTCGGCGCGATAGGCTACTGCGCCGCTAGAGTATGTGTATGTGACAAAGAAGACTAGATATATTCTAGTCTTCTTGGATATAACTAATACACGCAAACCGGCGCAGTAAGCTACTGCGCCGGGCATAGATACGCTAGCAGTACTAACTGGCGGCTTTCAAAATTCGACCCACTGCTGCTCGTGTGAAACCTAGGAGGTTCGGTCTCCCTATATTCTAGTCTTCTTGTTTACACCTTAAAGCCTGATACGGGATTCATGCGTATCTCATACGCGTACATCGCACTATAAGATAAGATTGGCACAAGTAAATTGAAATATGTCAGTTTAGCTAATCATTAGAGTTGGTGCGAGCGCGGAGTGTAACAGGCCCATAGTCAGTTTACGAATGAAAATGTTAATATGTTCACAGAAACTATGTCGCATGATAGTACATTATTAAATATTATTACTTATTACCAAGCGCGAATGTCAAAGGGCCGACACTGTGCATGTGACTTGCATTACGAAAACTGCGCTAGCAATTTTAGTTATTTCTGGCATGCTGTAACAGACAGTTGCCGGTATTGCATCGCGTTGATACGTTTCGATTTTACGTATTCGCCGTGTGTTTAAATAACTTTATAAATATTAATAATCATTAGTTGAGGGGAGAAGTGAATAAAGTGGTATCATGCCAAAGGTGAAAAGAAATAGACGGGAAGTATTTCAAACGTGGTTAACAGTGATCCCGGGGGTTTTAGGGACATACGTATTCAAGGAAATGACCTTTTTTTGTACTGTGTGTGAACGCCTTATAAATTCTTCAGATAAAACTAAAGTAACAAGACATCTGAAAAGCCATGCCTCGTCCAACGCCGACGACTCCGTATTTTTCTATGAACTTACAGAAGCCTTTGTTACAAGCAATATTCCATTAAACAATCTAGAGAACCCCGTTAAGTACGTTTTTAGAAAAATATATGGACCGAAAAATTCCTCATGAAAGTACATTAAGACTTGCATATGTCGATTGGGTTTACAACAATGAAGTGACATGCAAAGCGTCCAAGAAATCCAGGATATTTCATTTTGGAAAACATATGCAAAGTTTTAGTTGGTACATATCAGGAGTTACCAGAAAATATATTATTATATAGTTCATGCCTCAACAATTTCTCATACTGTCCATTGTCAACAGTAGACGTTGAACGGTCCTTTTTCATACACAAGTTAATATCAAGTGATAAACGCCGCCGTTTCACTCCAGAACACTTAGAAAATCACATAATAATATGTTTTAACCACCGCCAACCTGCCATGGGAACCTTGTCTCAACACACGTTTGTCGGGTAAGTGTTACCATTCTTAAGTGTTATCTTAATTTATATAGGTACTTTATCCTAAACTTAACCATACTATTTGGTAAAAATAGTACTATGTTGCTACATAATTTATTTAAACATATTAATATTTTCATTCGTGAACTGATTACGGTCCTGTTACACTCCGCGCTCGATGATCTCTACTAATCATATGTCATACCGGAAGTTACACATATGCGATACTCATGAATCCATATGCAGCTTAATATAAAATGGTGACTTATATTTTACAATTTTCTATTTAAAATCATAGGCAAATAAAACCTACAAAGTTTTTTTGGATGTACAACATAACAGACAAATATTCCATAATTTCATTTTTCCTCATCAACATACCTTAAATGACTTGTATTTTTCAATAAAAATACATAAATTTTAAGCCTAAGCTTTTCTTATAGGACTAACATAAAAATGGAACCTACGCCATAAATTTAGCGGAAGTGACATCACACTTTAGTAGTCTATTATTTAATCCCTAGTATATGGTATAGTGAGGATGATGAAATATGTCACGTGTAACACATAGGTACTCTACACACAATAGCTTCTTAAGATCATCAAAGTTATGGACTTATAACTGGAAAAAAAATTAGGTTAATTTTGTCTACAACTCAGTCTAAGTCCGTAACTCAAAAACTAAACACTGTTTAGGTGGATTTTCTGTAAATCGAATTTATTTGTCATCCTCAATCTACAGTTAGATGTCGTTGTAACTTGTGGACACCCTGTATATTGTAAAGAGCTCTAATGATGCAAATTTATTTTTTAACTACCTTTGGATTTTTATCATCGGGCAGTTTCATCTGGTTCTTGGGCTTGAGCGCCAGCTTGCTGAAGATCCCCCGAACCAACCTGTGCTCTGTGTCTTGTCCTGAGCGGGACTCTGTGGCTTCGGTTTCACAGGACTCGGTTTCTTCGCGGACGGCTCTTGCTTAGCAGGCTCCTCGTCGCCGTACAGACCATTTCCCTTGCTCTGGTTCGGCATGGAGATTTGGGGTTGAGGTGTTTCCTGTGGAACAGTACAGAGCGACAATTTACTACATTATGTGAGCGTGCAGGATCATATACACATGAAGGGAATCAAGCAACGTATAACCTTAGCAAGGCAACTCTTAGCTACGAAATCCGGCTACAAGTAAGCCTTAGTTACAAGTGGATAAACACAATGAAAGTTGTTATTAAGAGATGGGTGGAAGGTTAATAACAAAAAAACAAGCTACTACTACTTCACTAGGCTTTTTTGAATCGAGTTTCTTCAGATGAAATTTGAATGATGACAACTGACAACTACAACTTCTTGTCAAGTGAAAATAGGCGGACATTATTTTGAGTGCTACGATGCTGTGATAAGCTAGTGGCAGCTAGGACAGACTTAACTCGATGTCAAATTTTCCATACACTGTTGTAAATTTTCTTATTTACTAAATAGAGGGATAACCTCAAATAATGTACAAATGTTATTAACGATGCTTTATTTAAAATAAAAAATATACAAGCTGTAAATTCACAAAAATAAGGTATTATTTGTTCTATTGTCTACATTCTACAAAGTACTATTCATAACATCCATACTACAACTATAACACAACAGTTGCATATAGTAATATTAACAATTCTATCAAATGTATAACATTTAACAATAACATTAACAATTAGGCATTTAATATAAAAACAAAAGTAAATACAACCATCTCTGTTAATAAACATAGGCTTGTTGCAGTTATCTAAGGTATAGGAAACTAGATTAAGAAAAATCAAGCTGGTGAAAGGTGACCTTTTTCCTTGTTTTGCTGTACCAAATACATATACAGTAAGCGGCACCATAATGCGTACATAGGTGGATATTAAATACATATTAAATGATACATTTTTAGGTCATAGTTAGACGAATTTACTTGGGCCGAGGGGGGGGGCTTGGTGGTACATAAAGCCACCGAACATAAATAAGACTAGAAGGTCCACTCTAACCTCCACCCACTAATGCACTCTCCTTGCCCCGTCCTGGATCTCAGCGGTTGTCGGCGGCCGCGCTCATACCGTCTGTCTCAGCATAAAGCTGAGGTTCAATCGATAGCAGTGGGCAGTTTGCTATACCAGACGGATCCTATTTTTATTGATATTTATGTGGCTTATGGTTCAAAATTTATAAATTATGATTATTTAATAAAATATCTTCATAAGTGGATATTTAGAGACACTATTGTGCTTAAGAGGACATTTTTTTATGGGTTATTTATTGACATTTTGTGACTTGTGCTTTAAACTATTAGTTAGTAAAATGACGTGTTCTACCTTAGAAAAGATTACCTAGTCACTTTTTACAATAATCACAAACTTAAAGGAGACCGACTTGTCCGAAATTAACCGACGAACACCCTGTATACCCGAATAATTTCCAAAAATGAAATGCTTCACAAATTTTTAGTCATTCAGTGGCCGTTGCTCTTTCCACTTACATCGATTTTAGCTTTTGCCCTCAGATACAAGAATAACTGCAAAATTTATAAAAACTATGAATGATATTTTCGATTTAGTAAATTCTTGCCATCTAAATAACTTTAATGCATTCATGGGGACGCAAAAACAGTTAGAATCATAATCATAACATAGTATAAAACAAAGTCGCTTCCAGCTGTCTGTCCCTATGTATGCTTAGATCTTTAAAACTACGCAGAACGGATTTTGATGCGATTTGATGCGGTCTCTCTCTTAGGGATAACCCACAATAACCATTTTTTATATTTCCGTGCGAAGCCGGGGCGGGTCGCTAGTTATTAGATAAATTTGAGGCACTGTTAAATCAATTAAATGTGATTAATAGTGAAGGAAAAAAGTGTTACCAAACAAATGAAATTTATATTTGGCTGGAAATTAACCATTAACTCACTAAAATTATTGTGAGATACATTAAAAACAAAAGGCGTTTTTACTTACAAGAAATTTTAACCAAGATTGCCTTGAGAACTTCTTTGGCCAGATCAGAAATTGCTGTGGGAATGCAAGGAAACCAACACCTATCCAGTTCGGTAGAGCTTTTCAAGTTACTTACTTTAAAATGCTTAGATCATGCCGATGGAGCAAACTGTATGAATGATATAAACGAAATTTAATTTATTAATCCGAATTTAGTAGAAAGTTGTAGATAATTTACTGTTCCACTGTCAACACCACATAAATGTTTAAAAGTCTTTACCACTGACTACAGAAACCTTAGTAGTAAAAAAGGTAATGCACTGGTATATGTTACATATGGCATATGTACATTTTTATAGCAGACTCTATAGACTGCACAAAGAATGTACATTTTACGCATCCTTGTGAAAATTTTCCATTAGATTATCTAATATCTCTTTATACTAATTGTAAGCTTTGTTTATTTTATACAGTAAAGTTCGCAAACCGTGATTTGAGTAAAATAACTCAAAAAAACACTTACTAAATCAACAATTTTAAAAAAATTATGATAATGTTAATTATCTGTCTGTTATAACTTATCTGTTACCTATATTAGTCTTACTCAATGTTGCAATGTAATCAGTTTAATAACATTCTGATGTTATTAACCGTATTAACAACCGTAGACTGGCGGCCGGCCTTTGTAAGCGCTCGATCAAAGTACCGACGGGGAGTGGGTCTTCTAGTCTTGTTTATGTTCGGTGACAATAAGCTCGTAATAACGCACTTTTCTGATCAGGCACTGGACCATAATAAAAGATAAAATGGTATTTCAAATTTTAATTCAAACAGCCCTACCGGCAAACCGGATGCTTTTCATGCGCCTGCGCTAGCAATTGGATCGCGATTGGTTCTGACCTCATGTTTACGTCTACTCAACAAAGAAGTTAAATTATCAATTGCTCTTCATTCGGTTATGTACGCATTAAGGTGCCGCTTACTGTATATCGTTTATGCACATTCTCAATTACTTACTAAATCTTGGCAATGTCTCAAACTTGATTGTTTTAATTAAACAATATATAGAGACATTTAACAAAGAATCAATGAACAACTATTAATAATGAATTTTACTATTGAGCATGTTTCCTGCTTTTTTTAGATGAAGAGAAATAAAAAAAATAATTTAAAACCTATTTTATTGTCTGTCTATATTTGGATATGTTAAAATTATCATATATGTACGTATAATCGTTTCAAAGTTAGTAATCCAAACAAAATTATAGCAAATTCTTGTGTACCCATAATTATGAGTAGCATATCAAAAGAATACGTCACTAGGTCCAAGTGGATCCACTGTTCAAATGCTGTTTAGAATAGTAAGGATAATAATAAATTGAATGAATTCAATTTTCGATTGGTTTATTTAAAGAACATGTTTCAATTCCCCATGGTCAAATTTGAATTATACTATACCTACCAGCAAATGAACAAACCTAGTGACAGAAATATTACCGTACCATATATATATATGATATTTAGATATCTGTATTTGACATTAACATCTACTAAAGTCCAACCATTATATGTGAAGAGTTCAACAATCTAAATAACAACAAACAATCGAAAAGCGTTGTTACCATATTAATATATAATATTATGGATTGACGTGCGTAAAACACATTGTAAGTTCTTGACACTGGATAAATAATTTGATATGGCTATATTAGATGCAACAGATACATACAAATAATGGCAATGTTGCCGGCAGCCGAGGCAGTTGCAACGGCTGTCTTATTTTTTTTATCGTTTTACCAATATTGCTTTACTGTATTCACAGATATTTCAGTTGCACATCCTACTTCCAGTGAAGTGCGACGGTTTCGAAAGTTGGTGCACGTTTCTTTGTAGTTATTACGATTCTGTTGTTTAATTTTATGAAACAAAGTTTCTCTTGTGATTCTGATCTAAGTGCCTCAGTAGTAGAGGGCTTAGTGGTTTAGTAGATTTTCTGTCATATTAAGTGTAACAGTTCTTAAACTATTCTTGACTACATAAAAAATGAAAAATATGCACGCCTCTGTTCAAGACCAATATCGTTACATGTGCCAGTCATTGGACTCTTCACATATGATTGGACTATAAATAATATTTATTTAATAGAAAAGCACTCTTGAATATCATTTTTTAAACTTTTATTAACAAAATATATTCCTACTTGTCACAGAAAGTATATTTTTGACATTTAATCAAAGGTAACCTCTGTCAAATGCTTCTCGCAATATAACCTTACATTATAACACAGCCATCTTGTGGGTAAATAGAAAATTTAACAATTATTGTAGTATTTTTAGTCTATTAATAAAATTGTACTTAGGATATTCGTAAGGAGTTAAGTTAATATATTCGGAAGGTATAGAATCAAATAAATTAGTGGCATATACGAGTATAAGAGATTTGCATAGAATCTTCTAGTTAATGGACAACATAATTGAGTTACTGAAAAGTATAGGATTCCAAAAAAGAAACTCCAATAGACAGCTTGATTTATCCTAACCTAGTCATGCATGACTTAAACAGTTAGTGATTGTTTTTCGTCCTATGTATATGAAGCTTTATATTGGCTGATCTATGTCAAAGGTTCAAGCGGGGTCCATACTCCCTAAGTTTGGGCGACTGACTTAAAACATTACTTTGAGATTTATTAGAATTTTCACGTTTGATAGACACGGGTTCCGAACTTTTCGTACCTTTGCTTTCTACCATAGGGCAGTCTATAGGAAATGTCCCCCCGAAAACCAACGGTTTGTAAATTACTTCCTTTTCTGGATGACTGTTACTCCTAAATAACGAATTTTTAATGTTGGAAAATACAGATCTGCCACCTTTTTTAGCCCAGGCGTCTACCGTGTCCGTTATGATATCGTGACGTTTCTTTCGCTCGAATTTGGATAGCCTATAGTCCGAGTCGAAGTCTTCCGCCGATATTGAAACTTTACTATTAGGTTCCAAGTACTTAACCACGGTTTTGCTTGCAACTGGTATGTCCAGAGATTTATACTTGACTAATTTTCCTTTTTTATCAATGCAACGCATATCAAAAGTGTTATACCTAGTCTGCTTGGAATCATTCTTAATCGTGATAATCTTAGTATTGTCTTTGTAGCAGATCAATTGGGATTTCTCTTCGTTCTTATAAGATACGTTTCTCTGTCTACGCCTACCAATGTAAGTTTCGACTTCTAAATCCGAGCTGTCACGAGACGAGCTCTTCTTGTCATAACTGTCCTGTCTAGAATACGCGAAATCTTCAGCACTGCGATTTTTGTGCGGGTAAATTTTGTGATTTTTTAATCGATGACGAAGTGCACTTTTTGTCGTTGTCGGTGTCCTGCTTTAGTTTATGCAACTCTATTAGATCGCCATGCAAGGGAGAGCTACTCGGTATAGCCGGTGCGGTTGTTAAACGCTTGCGCAAAGAAGTTGAGTTCAACGGCAGAGAGAATGGGGAGAGGCTTGTGCGACATGTACTTACTTCTGGTGAGTCTTTTTGTACCTCCTTCGGCTGCGTCCGGACGGGAGCACGGAAAACAAGCATGTTAGATCTCGGCAAAAATCAAACTACGCTACGGTTATTGTTAACCCCATCCAATATGCCATGTGACTTTTTGGATAGTACATAAACCGGTGCGGGAGGAGAAACGCATTGTGCACGTGGTATAAATTGAATGCTTAATGGGTACTAGAAGCTATACTTTCACAAATATTAATCTTACATGTTAAAAAGTAATTTAATTGATGTGTATGCTATAAAAATGGGTTGTGGATTTAAACGAGGTGATTTCAAAATTAAGGTTAAATGTTTTTTTTTTAAGGTAATGAATGTTCAAGCTCTTCTAAGTATAATTTCTAATATTTCTTCAAACTAGTTATTCTAAAAACGTATCCCAAAAGAAATGAACAAAAATAATTATGATGAAAAAAAGTTATTATTATAAAGTTATTAAAAAATTGAAGTAGGTAACAACCCTTAGGAAGTTACAAAATATAAATATTATGGGATGTCTACAGATTGCTTAATACAGTTTGATACTTATTTTTAAATGTGAGTCCATTTGAAAATTATTCTTCATAAATATAATAGCACACAATTTTATATAAAATATCAATTTTAATCAAAACATTTTCAACGAATAAAATTCATTTCGTAAAATAATCCAGTTTTGTAAACGTTAATTTCACCAAATTGGAAAATCGCCCATATAGACCAGGGCCAAACCGTTTTAAATACCGTAATAGACGATAAATTCTTAGCAGTATGCGAGTGGTCGAAAAAATGTAATTTATGGTGTAAGTAATGAAGGAAAAATCAACCCGACTGAGTGAAAGTTCCAGAAGGGAGTTGGGAGTGGTATTGAGGGGGTGGATATTCTTTTGGTGTTTTGCGGCTAAACTATGCATCCTATCGAAAAAAGTTAAATCTAGAAGTTGTAGATAATGAAAAAAATCTAAAACTTTGGCCATTATTCACCATAACCTCAAAATTATCGAGAAGAACGCAAAAAACCGTTTTTTTTGGTTTTTAATTTACATCTCCCGCAAAACTTTTTATACTTTGATGAAACTCGGTGAAAATGTTCTTTTTTATGTTTAAAACAAGCCGTATTTTTTTTCAAAGCAAAATATTTATTTTTCGATGTTTTATGTAGAAAATTGAAAAAAAGACCCAATTTTCAATCGAAAAGTTTGGTTAGCAAACTTTCGATTTTTGAACTTTTTAAGTGCTCATTTTCTTCGTTGAAATATCAACTTTAACACAGAATTAAAATATAATATTGTTTCTGTAGAAAAATATCGTTCAAAAATCGAAAAACCGGAAAAACTACTTGTAAAATTTGTAATCCCGAGGACATCGAAGACGAAGACAGTACGTGGGTACTAATAAATATTAATCAAAATAATGATACTGAACTCGAAAATCAAGAAGAACTCCAAGAAATTGAAAATACAAAAAATGAACCTGAAGAATTCGATGTAAGTTGTATCAATTCTGACAATGAAGAGTTACCTACGATGAAAAGGAGATTGCAATAAAACTATTTAATTTTTAATTTCTGTATTTTATACTTAAATAAAACAGTTTGATGTGATAATTTGTAAATACTTAGTATGTTATTGATAATTGAATTACAAGAGATAATAAAAAAAATTCTCAGTACACAGCCTTTGTTTTTCAAAGATTTTCACCTATTTCATTCTAGTTTAAAAAATGTTCTCGGGAATTTAAAAGCCGTGACTAGTTGAGTACATGTTAATTACTTGTATTACGTTGTATAATATGACAATTACCATTTTTCACAACTTTAAACATTTATTTACGATAAAAAATAAGAAATTCATGATTTTCACCGAAAAATCGATTTTTAAAAAAGTAGTTTTTTCGGTTTTTCGCTTTTCTAACGATATTTTTCTACCTTCTACCTTTCTACTTTCCAACAATATTATATTTTTATTCTGTGTTAAAGTTGATATTTCAACGAAGAAAATGATCACTTAAAAAGTTCATAAATCGAAAGTTTGCTAACCAAATTTTTCGATTGAAAATTGTGTCTTTTTTTCAGTTTTCTTCATAAAACATCGAAAAATAAATATTTTGCTTTGAAAAAAAAATTCGGCATATTTTAAACATAAAAAAAGAACAATTTCACTGAGTTTCATCAAAATATAAAAAGTTTTGCGGGAGATGTAAATTAAAAACCAAAAAAACGTTTTTTTTTTGCGTTTTTCTCGATAATTTTGAGGTTATGGTGAATAATGTCATTTAACAAAGTTTTAGATTTTTTCATTATCTACAACTTCTAGATTTAACTTTTTTCGATAGGATGCATAGTTTAGCCGCAAATCGCAAAAAAAGAATATCCACCCCTCAATACCACCCCCATCCCCCTTCCGGAACTTTCAGTCAGTTGGGTCGTCATTACTTACCCCATAAACTACATTTTTCGACCATTTGCACACTGCTAAGAATTTTTATTATTTTAAAAATTATTGGCCCTGGTCAAATAATTTAAATTTGGAAACTATAAAATTCCTGAATTTTGTCATACATCATAAATATGACTCAATCATCAAAGTAAAAACAGAACTTTTGTAATATTTTTTTTGCATTTAGACTTAATAAAAATTTTATGAAGTCCCTTTTCTCCTTCTTACTTAAGATGCATTGCTCTGATGAGTGCCAATACCCTGAAACTTTGGCTGCAGTAGATTCGTTCCCTCTCCTGGGTTTCAACCCACCAATTTTTTTCCTAAATTTGATATCTAAAATATATCCTGGAGTGGGTACTTGGAACCTCCGGCGTAGAAACAAAAAACTGGACGTTTTCCACGAAACACCAAACTGCTATACTTTTCTCAACGCATGTTTCGCCAAATCTTCAGGAGAATATTACAATTTAATAAAACCTTATTAAATACCTTAAAAGTTTTAATCTTCTCCTGAAGATGCCAAGTTAGTTGGTGAAACGTGCGTCAAGAAATGTATAGTAGTTCTGTGTTTCGTGGAAAACGTCGTTTTTTTATCTAAAATGTACCTCATTTTTGAAATAATTTAAAAATTATCTGGTAAATTTTGGAAAATGTTTCCCATCATAATTCAGAAAAATTAACATTACTACATAAATATATTTTATTCACTTATCTTAAATCTAATTGTTCAAGAATTAAAACAAAATTTTTCATTGGTCAATTTTCAAATGGAATAATTCTTACTTATTAAGATAAGAGTCCATTTCCCAGCATTTGATAAATGACAATTTTAGTCAATGATCTATGAAAGTACACCAATAACCAGTGCTTCCACATTGTGAAACAATCAAATACCACCACCCATAAACCAAACAAGTAATGAAAATTCACTTTCCTACCTCAACTTGAGCATTAGTTCCATAGTAATTTGGCTGCGGCTGATCTACACTTTCCTGATTCAATTGGCTTAAATGTTCGCCCCACTGTTGCTGTTGCTGGTTGTGCCAGTAGGTCTGCTGATCTTGAAAATGGGTCGCAGAAAAATCTTGAAAGATGACAAAATATCAGGAAGATAAATTAAAACAGTTAAACAGATAAAAAATAATATTAAAAACGGTCAAAACTTATTAATTTAAATAATTGTGAATTAAAATGACCCCAATACTTCTTCTAACTTTCACAGTAAAACCACATATCGATGGGTTTCTGACAAAACATCGCAAGCGACAAATTTGCTGAAAATCGGATTTTTTATCCAGATTGTTGCTTATGATATCTACACCTGATTCTAAATAACAATTATGCTCATCTTTAACGTAAGTGGTCGAAAACATCATCGTAAGCACCAGTTTTAAAGCCAACCAACTCCCAATATTGCCATATTATATCGTAAAGGCCAGTATGTTATCGACAGATAATCGTAAGCGCCATAAAATCATGTCGGTTACGATTTTGTTTCTGTCAGCTTACGATTGTCATACCCCAACAATTTGTCAACGAATATAAAAAGTTTAAAGGAAATAATGATGTTCCTCATACACGAGCTGAGACTTATGTTGAAGAGCAAAGTGATAAACAACATTAGAAGTTTCATAATTTTATGTATGCACTAATTCTATGATACCCCTCATAAGTCACCTTCGCTTAATTCACATCCGCTCTTATTTCTCCACATTTTCCCCTATTATGTCACAAAACCGTCCCTCTTAAGTCCCTGCCTGTAATAGTTTTAGAACTACGTTTAGAAATTGGATTCTCGCATGAATACAATTTTTATTGAAAAAAAATGATTGTCTAATACATTAAATATGGACACTTAACCTTTAAAATAGGTTATGTGTCTTTTAAAAATATTTAACCTTTAAAATATTCATTCAAGTGAAAAATTGAACTTTGTCACACACGACTGGGTATACTTACGTTGATTTTTTCGTTCAGTTGGCTCATTTTTTCGTTATAACAAGTGCTGTGGTATATCTCTAAATATTTTTTTTGCAGCTAAAACACGAAAAAGTTGCGGTTATGATCGCGACTTCAGAGAGACTAAATTTCGCGACTTAAGCGAGACTGTGATGCACAGATTTGGTGACTTAAGAGGGGTTCGAGTGTATATAACATAATGTGACATATTCTACCAGCAAAACATCGGTGAATTGTTGGTTGCCTGTACGCGATTGTTGCAATCAAAATGTTTGAAGCCGACGAGATGGGGTCCGGAAGGTACTAGAATGAGATTCTCGGCGATTCGAAAGCAGCTAGAAGATTGTTCCAGAGGCTTTGAATGGTGTATATAAGCCCGACAGCGAGCCCCAATAGTCAGTTTTGAATTGGAGCGTAGTCCAGTGAAGATCAAAGTGATATACCGGGTGATATTTAGTAGCGATATTTAGAGTGCGATTTTAAGTTGATAGTTGTGTAATTAACGTGATCAAATTAATTGTACTTAAACAATAAACGCTTTTTTTACCAAGTAAAAAAGTGTTATAATTATAATATTTTGTAACAGAATTAGTTTTTGTTAGAATTTATTTTTGTTTCTGCACCAAAAATTTACTGTATGCTAATTTTCTCATTTTTTAATAAAAACGGTCATACTGTATGAGGTCAGTTACGTTTTATTTTTGTTTTAAATATCTGACACCTACAAAATATCGTAAGTGTATCTTAAGCGACAAATTCAGATAAAAAATTCTGGAATAATTTTGACAAAACATCGTATGCAACAATATTCAATGAAAATGTTATGTTTTATTCAATTTTATTCACATGAACAATTTTTCGACAAAAGAAATAATGTACTCTACATTTTTATACTTCTATATTTGAAAATAAAATTGCTATAAGAAAGTCGCTTCCTGTAAAATTTTACTTCTGTCGCTACGATGTTTTGTCAAGAATCCATCGATACGATGGCCATATCAAATTTTCTGTCTAGATGATATCACTTATTGGTTAGAGGTAAGGACTTCAATTAAATAACATTACACTCTTCATGGTGGCCCTGCCCACCAGTGTAATATTATTGATCTGTAGCCCTTCCCTCTGAATAAATTACATCAACCTCTTGACAGAAAATCTGACTTTGCCAACAGTGTATCAGCGCGCGATTTTATGTGGCCAATAACAAATGCTCTGGTAGTTTCTGTTGTTATGCAAACTCAACATTTTGACGTATCCCTAAAAACACCTTCACGTAAACCGTTCCTTACCATTCTGCTGGATGTTTTCCTGTTGCTGGTATTCAATACGAGTTGGCTGTTGCACTTCAGGTTGCCAAGCCTGCTCTGTTATGCTCTGTTGGTACTGCTGATCGTAGTGGTGTTGCCATGTGTCTTGCACGCTAGTATCATAGCTTGACTGTGTGACGTCAGGCTCCAACTGAGACCCGGAATAACCAGTTAAAGTATTAGAATCGTGGGTTATTAGACCAGCCTAAAAATAAAACTCTTAAATTGTTTTCAGTTGGTACCAGGTCAAATTGTGGTTACCTTAATATCATTTTGTACCGCTCTGAGGTCCTTTAACCAGGAATGATCAGGCCGATTGGTCTCTAGGATGCCCCGAATTCGGATTCGTCTTCGACTTCACCCACAGGGTCGCAGAATTTTAGCCTGTCAGCTAGTGTGCACACCTTGTCTACAAAGTGAGGCTGAACGGCGGTTGGGTTGCTAACGACATAAGAGGACACTTTTTCTAAATAGTGGAGCGATTTTTCTAGAAGCCCTCGATCTGCCAGTCTCGTAGCCAGTAAATATTTGTAGATCTGGAAGTAATTATGGGGATTTATGATTACATTCAATATATATTAATTCAGAAAACATGTATTTAGGCACAGATATAAAGTAAAAACACTGAAAATCATTAAAGGTTGCAGAAAATCTTAAATAAAACAGCCAAAAACTATATAGTATACGATAGTTTACCTGGAATTCGGGTATTATGAAAGCAGCCTCGTTCAATCCGCAAGCATACTCATAGATTTCAGTCATGTGTATAGCCTCGTTGGAAGCGAATAAGGGGAAAGGCCTGCTGTGGTCAGCACCTAACAATGTTAACCTAGTATTGGGGTCGTCGTGTCGACCAAAGCCCACCTCGGCCATTAGATAACAAAATTGTGCGGCATACAAACTACCCCTTCCCTTAAGGGTATCACCTAGGGTCTTAATAGCCTTACAGTTGAGCTCGGGACGATGCGAGGAGTTGGACAGTATCATGGCCAAATGGGGCCTCCAATCACCCCACTTTTCATCTGATACACACTAGAACAAACATGTTTTTTACTTACCACTAAAAAAATATTAATTGTGATTACCGTAACAGCAGCAGGCATCTTTCCAGACAATAACTGATAAAGAGTTTGCAACGGATCGTTCAGAGTTAAACCGTTTGCGAACCTCATCATTACGTTGGCGTACGTTCTCTTGTCCAATTTGCTAGCTAAAAATAGAGCGTGTCCCCATAGCCCATGCTTCATCGCCCATTCTAAAACATAGAGGCAAAACTTTCGGTTCCGGTCACCATTTTATGAATGACATAAATACCTAGGGCTTCTTTTCCAGAGCCGTACAACAAAAATTCTCTAAACTTGTTAGTAACTTCTTCTTCCTTCAGTACCGACTGAGTACTGCCGGCCTTTTCCAGAGTACACGTGGTTACTAGCTTCAGAAGTGGCATTGACATCTCCTGCAGCACTGCTTACACTCGAAATAACAGATGAAGGTCTGGCGGGGACTTCAGGTTTGTTTTTAAGTAGAAGTTCAGCTATATCAGTCCCAACAACCATCTGAAACATTTACAATTGTAATATATATTTAAAAAGGATAAATTTTAATGAGTGTAACCTAGAATAAATGACTAATAATTAAAGCCGGCTAAAAAGCGTGGTGGCCCACAAAGTTTTCACACATCTCAAGGTAAATACCTGTAACAGGGTAAGTTTAATACATCTCTTTCTAAATTGCAACAGTTTATTGTTTTAAATGAATTTTGTTTTTGCACATACAAGTAGTAAGTAGTATGACGCGTCCGATTCTGGCCCGCTGCCCGGATCTGCCGGCATTAATTATTAGTAAAGCTGGCAGATCCAGGCGGCGGGCCATAATCGGACGCGTCATACTACTTACTACTTGTATGCGCAAAAACAAAATTCATGAAAATCATAAACTGTTACAATTTAGAACGAGATGTGTTAAACTTACCCTGTTATTTATGTTGAGATGTGTGAAAACTTTGTGGGCCGCCCACTGTTTAGCCCGGCTTTACTAATAATCCTTTCCCAATTGTATTGTAGATCAACAAATAACAATGCAATACAAAAGATAGGATTTCTTTCTACAAATTCATGACTGAATGTATGACCAATATGGTACAAATATGATCAAAAAATATATTTTAGGGTTTACTATTTTGTTAATAAAAGATTAATGTTAAATTACGTTAGGTTAACTTTAAATTGTCATATTATGTAGAGGTCAGAATGTTTGCCGTCTGGTGTATTAAACTGCGTAAGAATATCCTGCCCTCCCACACAGGTAAGAAAGTATAAACGCGGTTTATACTTTCATTATCATAGAGTTTTGTAGCGAAGAGCCCTGCGTTGTAGCACACATTTCCGAACCCTAGTCATACATCAAGTGAAATGTTAGTACCTTTCAATAGAGATATAGCGGATAAACAATAAATGTTTTCAAAAAAAATTGTCCAAACAATGAGATGTATGTTTTTTTTGCAATTGTACAGAATAAGCCAAAGTTAATTCCAATGAAAGTTGCCATTTCATCTATTTTGTTATTGTAGCAATATGTAATACATAAATTTAATAGATACTTACCCCATTTTGCCTAATTAACAAAATAAGCAATTCCCACATCAGTATATAAGATTCTACATCAATGACTTCTTGGCTGTAGGCCGCCCTTCTAATTTTATTCTCGCAAAATTCAATAATTGTCTTCTTATGGGTTACGCCCCTGACCAGAGGACCGGGGAATTGACTCAGCTCTATAAACTCCTCGTCTTTTATGAGCAACGACTGTAGGCTACACACTTCTACTGTGGCATTCTGGCCGTCCATAGGGTAATGCGGTAATATTTTCAGGAGTTTGCCGGAGGCAATGGAGGCTTTTATGTGAGCCGTGGCGAATTTGGCGGGGCTGAGGCGCTGGGCGACCCAGGCTGTTGTCCTGGTCAAAGTTCAGCGAAGAATCGGTTTGGTCAAAAGGCCTGGCGAAACTAAAAGTTCTCGTCATCGTTCAGTTATGGTTTGGAAAAAACACTCAATGGGTTACATTTAATATTGCAGTACAAACAGGGTTAGTAAACAACTGCAAGACCTACACCGATGAAGGATGTACTAAACATACAGCTTGCATGATTCTCGTAACTGCACAATTATTTTCTCTACTAGAAAATCAATTGTTACAAAAATATTTAACAGTTTGAAAGGTTAAGTGGAATACAAAACACTAATATATTAGTATTATTGGTTGCAGCCACGAAAAAATGTTAAGATTATTTATAATTTTTTCTGTAAACACCCGTACCACTAAAGCATGCAAAGCAGTCTATCTTACAGCAAGCATGAATGAAATTTATTTCAGTACCACCTCTTCTTAAATACTTATCTATTTAATAAAGTAAAAAATGACGCACAACTACCAGTTAACACATGATATGACAAAAATGAGGAGCTAATAAATAGCGACTTAATAGCACAAACAAGTTTATTACTCCTATAACCGTTGGGTTTAAGAAGAGGCGGTAACAACTAGTTCTAGCCCCTTTTATTACAGTATATGTACAAAATTAAATTTTGCAATACCAATTAGACCTTTTAGTCCTTGTACCAATTTTAGTTTGCATTTTATTCGAGTAATCAAATAATTTCTGGTATTGACTCCAGTGGACTGGTAAAACTGATGAGCTTACATCCTGGTGCAGAAACAAACTGAGTTTAGATTTTTTTAGGTCAGTCCTAATTACAGTTACCTAGACTAGATCGGTAAAAAAAGGGGGATTTTGTTTTTTTTCCTATGACTATTCCATTCCGTTTAAAAAAAAATAGAAAATAGCAATCAAATAAATAAGGACAAAATAGTGACAGTGAACATTCTAAAATGTGTGTTTTTGAATTATTTTTCACAAAAAATGTATTAATTCCATCTAAAAATATCAGGAGAAAAAACAAGTCAATGATAAATCATAAGAACATTTAATTGATAGTAAGGAATCTGTTTTGTAAATCTTATTGCATCTTTGGATTCTGTAGGGGGATCTTGGATTCTAAAGGCATTTCCTATACCTGTGTCCAATAGTTTTTGAAATATTTACAGTTTTTGATCACAAATGACAGTTTGACAGGAAATTGAGGATATTTAATAAATTACCAAATATAAATTGCACAATTACTTTCACAATTTTGCAATGTGCATCACTATTTTTGCAAAAAAAAAAAAATTAAGTTTACTTCAAAAAACATTCAAAAATTATTTTTTTTAAAGGAACCTCCTTATTTTTCTAATGGATTTGTTGATGTGTATTCAGCTCTCAAAATAAGGGTGACTTCCTGTTAAACTGTCTATGTCTAAATACAATTATTTTTATTTTATTTTCAAATTAGGATTTACATTGCTTCCAGTGGGATATAATTGGCAATAGATGCCAGAAACCAATCAAATGGTTTACAAGTGTAACTGTAGTATTTTTGACATTTCTAAAGCATTTGATTGTTTTCTGGATATTAAGTTATTCAAAGTTAGAAATATTGTTTTTAGTCAAGTCAGTCACCCTTAATGTGAAAGCTTAATACAAATCCGTTACTTACTACAAAGTATTTTAGTTAAATAGAACGTATTTATGGTAATTTTCGTAGCCAAATTTTCAGAATTTTAAAATTCATAGTTTTTGAGATATCCGTACTTGAGCGATCGGCAGCGAACCCGTCAGTGTCACCCATTTGACACTGCCTTCCCTTCCATATACATGTGTGGAACTTAAATCTGGAAGCATCTAAAATGCTAAGATAATACCTTCCACAAAATATTGCCAAAGGCTCGCCTATCAGAAAACACACGATCGTATTCCCCTACCGTCTAGCTCCGCCTTCAGCATCTCGAAGGAAAGATCGGCTGTCGTCGGACCGTCGTCGGCAATTAGCTCCGAACTGTCTGTGCGTAAGTAGGGTATAATAAAACTGGTTTCTCGTTTAATACTCCTTAAAAATGTCCGCTTATACAATAGAGGAAAAAAAACAAATTATTAAATGGTATTACGCTGGTAATTCACGCAAGAAATAAATGGCAGGTTTGCATTTTCGTTTAAAAATCGACAGGTTCCCGTAACAGCTGTGCTGCGGCACCAGGACGACATGGTTGCCAGATTTCAACAATTATCGCGATTTGGTGTGGAAAAATTCGCAAAAGTCGCCCAACACAATTTTATAGTCTTGACGACACAAAAAAAGGGCACCATGTTACAATTCTGTGGTTATGCATTACGTATTTGCCTCACGTTTTACCACAAATTACGTGTTACCAAGCCAACAAACCAGCGGCATAGCACTTAAAAATAGTAAATGACTAAAAAACAAAAAACTGGATGTTTTCCACGAAACACCGAATTACTACACTTTTCTTGAAACTCGTTTTGCCAACTAAGTTGGCATCGTCAGAGAAGATTAAAACTGTTTTCAGTTCAGTTTTAATCTTTTAGAGTAAATGACTAGTTATGATGATCGATTTTTTACTTTAGATCAGTAATCACCAGAGAAACCGCAACTTATGAAATAAATAGCCCAAATGAGTGGCCGATCTAAAACGTAAACATCGCAGTATCTGGCAACGCTGTACTTCGATCCCAGTCTCGCTGCCACCGCATACCGACTTCGTCAGTATAAACATTGTAGGGGAATACATTAAGTATGACGTCTGCTCCGCCCATCTTCTGCTATGACTCCCTACCAATATTCCATGCATTTGAAATGCATGTAATAGAATCTCCAATGCTTCCAAATAAAAGTTCCACACGTGTATATATTCTTTTAGCTGGTAATATTTGCTATACTTAAGTCAACATGGGCCAACCTGGTATATAGCTTACAATATATTTTTTTGTATTCATAATGAAGCTACGTCACCAGAATAAAGCCCCCAAGTTTGTACCAGCCACGGGTTATTTATTAATTTCTATTACGAGTAAGAGAGAGATTACACAGACTGGATCATGTAAGGGGCTCACCTAGAATTGTCCAGGCCGTAATGGCCCGATATACTATGCGCGCGTATCTCCATAGTAACCTCCCATGTGAGGTATGCTCGCCTGGCTATAAAAACTCTGCCTTGTATACCTAAACAAGTGAATAAAGCACGCCTAAATGAAGGGATTATCTGCGGCTAGTGTGTCTCTGCATTGGGGAGGTGTCTGTGGGTTGATGAATCGGTGATAAATGGAGAAGGAAATGTTAACAGAAACGATAGAACAGAAGGACTGTGTCCCGGTCAGTGTGGCTTTGGTGAGGTGAAGGATCGTGTATAAACAGTGTTATTTTACAGGGCATCTGTTTTTTTTTTTACGCACAGCTATCTGTACAAGGGTAAGTAAAGGGAAAAAGTATTTTGAATTACAAATTCAACTAAACACGGAGCTATTTTGTACCATGAGAGTGATCTAGGTACGACTTCAAAGGACATTTGCTTTGTTTGATATCAAACAATTTCAAAAAAACATGTTCTAACCTCACTTTCATGGCTACAACATAACCTAACTTAACCTAGCCTCACTTATGTCTGTTTAATACCTAACTTGTAACAATCTTTGATATTGTAAAATGATACATGTTATGAAATTGGTTCTAATATAATAAATAAATAAAATACAAAATTCAGTTGTAACTACTTTGTCCATTTACCTTTGCAAATGTGTAATTATAAACACAATACGCTAGTCATTCACGCGAAAACTCACAAATGGATCATCACACCACATGTAAAAGTACTCACCTGTCTTTTGCCAACTCGTCGTTGGCAGAACTCCTGCCTGAATGGACAGAAGCCCTGTCTTCCCCTCCGTAAGACCGAAGCATGTCCTGCGGCTTGCTGATAGTACTTCCTGTACCATTCGGCGTAAGCTTGAGGATTAGTTCTTCGAAGATTCTCATAGTACTGATATTGTTGATAGTAGGGATTATAGGGGTCATAGGCAAAACCCTATGGAAAGAGTGGGGAAATCTTAGTCTGGTAGCAATACTAATAACTAGAGCCCGGCGTAATAGTCGGCAACAAGCCACTGCTCTCGAGTTATTTGAAAAATATCTTCACCTTTGATCGTTTTTATTGAAAAAAAATATATCCTTACTTCTGATTGGATTAATATCTCTGATGAATTTTTCAAATAACTTGAGAATAACTCGAGAATGGTGGCTCGTTGCCGACCATTTCGCCGGGCTCTACTAATAACATACAAGGCTTCCACCGAATTATGAAAAACATTAAAAGACTAAGAATTCAAGAACAAAAAAATTCAAAACAATTTTTAGGTTGGGTAGATACAGGAAATCTATCATTCTAAGAATGTTATTACACATTAGACAATTTTTAATATTGACTGCTCTAACACTCACTTGATAAGGATTGTACATATCCCTAGGATCTCTGTGCCTCCTATACCGATCCCGCTCTCTCTCCCTGTCCCTGTGGCGCCTGTCCCTGTGGTCCTTCTCATGCACCTTCTCTCTATATGTCTCGTGCATGGAATCCGACCTACTCGATGGCCTTGACCTATTCTCGTTCTCATAGTCATCATCGTACCTGCTACCACCGTAATAATAATCTCCCCTCCTATCCCTGCCGTATTCCCTCGGATCTCGCCTACGTCTGTCCTTGTCTTTCTCTTTACGCAAGCTGCTGTATTTCCTATCATACTCCCTTTCCCTGTCGTTGTGTGCCCTCCTGTCCTTCTCTTTATCACTGTAATAGTCGGTGTCGTCCTCGAAATGCCTTCTCTCATCCTTGTACCGTCTCCTATCGTATCTCTTATCCCTGTAACTCTCGGGGCTGTAGCGGTACTTCTCTCTCTCGCGCTCCTTGTCTCGTTTGCTCCTTTCTAAGGATTTCTTATCTCGAGAACCCCTGGAAGGTTTCTTCAGAGCCCTGTCACTGTCGCTGCTCTCTTGTCTGCTGGAATGCCTGGGGGGATTTTCCGGCAGGCTGGTGTTGGAACCATGACCATCGGTAAGGTTCTCACCCACGGTTAGATTCCGTACGGAATTCGTGATGTTGGATATATCATTCTCTTGAGTTTGGCCCTCGATCGAGTCTCTTCTGTTACTCTGCTCTACAGCTTCCTTCTCGACTTTTCCCTTTCTACTTTTATCAACTTTATTATCGCTCGAACTGGAGCTGGTTAATTTAGTACGTCCGCCATCTTGGTTGTTGATCGTGCTGTCGCCTCCTCCGATTGTTTCGGATCTATTGGTACCTACAGGAGCCTGTGTAATGATCGGATTGGATAATGCAGGAGGGGTGTCAGCGCCTATGGTGGCAGATCTGGGTTGTGGAGCGTGTTGAGACAGCTGGTCGAATTCAGACTCGAGTCGTTCTCCTCCCTCCTCTGTTGCAGGTGACGGAGAGTAGACTCCGGGGAGCTGGACTCTCCTGGGACCATACGGTGTAGGCCCTCAGGAGGTCCTGTAGCTTCATACGGTAACCTGTTGATAATAATTTAAATATACATCCTATTTACTATATAAAATGTTACAATTCATTGAAATCAGATAAGATTGGGATTAGCGGAGGTTCAGACTAATGCATGTTTGGATTATCGAGGTTGTACTATATTGTCAAACCACATGTCTGTGCATGACAAGCACGTGATTTGGAGTGTCTTCGACGTTCTATAGCGCGATCTGTGATGACTTTACAGTTTATAGATTGCACTTTAAAAGGCGTGTCTGCACTTACCTTGCGTCCTCATCCAATGGCAGCGAATTCGACTGGGCATTCGGCACGGTCTCCGTCTGCCCCAGCACCATCCTGCTCAGCCCGGGCGGTGGCTGCTCGTCCCCGAATCCGCCCGCGTTGCTCGGTCCCTCGGCCTGTTCCATCTGCCCCGGCACCATCCTCCTCAGCCCGGGCGGGGGCAGCGCGTCGTTAGCGTCCTGCCTGAGGCCCGTGTCCCCCGCCTATGTTGTAATCCTGGAGGGCGGCCCCTGAGAGCTGCCCCGTCTCCAGGTACTGGTTCCTGTCGTTGATCGGAGCCTCATTGTTATCCGGCCACTGTGCCACCGGTTTGTGCTTCTGGACCGGCTGACTAGGCATGGGGTCGGGTTGCTCCGAGTTATCAGGCAGCGTCTCCAGGTTGACCTGTTGGCTATGGAAGCTGGACTGGAACTGCCTGTTGTCCGGCGGTGTGGTATTCGAAGCTCTGAATTTGTTCGCCGCCTTGTGGGACAGACCGGTGGACCGCTTGTAAGGGTTCTTCAGATCGTCTAGGCTGCCTTGCGGGGGCGGCATCAAGGGCGGCGTCTGAGTGTTCTTGGGAGGCGGCGGCGTGGGGGTTAGCTTTACTGGGGCGGCTCTCCTGCGTTTCCGTCTTGAAGTTGGACAGGATCTCCTTATTTTCAAACTGGTGATTTGAGGCAAGGTCATCGTACGAGGCTTCGTTCTTAATGGTTGCCTCTTCTAAGTTGTGGGATGAAGAAGGTTCTTGACCAGACAAGGGCGAGTGGCTTATGGTGGAACTCCTCGACATCATGTGAGACTTGTCGCTCTCCGAGGTGTGTAGGATGTCGTCGGAGGACTCCTGGGACATCTGAGATTCGGTCGACCACTGAGGGAGTGTCGAGTTTGCCGCGCTTGCTTACTTTTAGGAGATCTTGGGGCAAGGGTTTGACTGAATCGGGATTGTTCTCGGTTTTTACAGGACGCGTAGCATTCTTGCCCACCTTCGGGAACAGTTCATTTACGTCTGGCTCATCTTTCTTGGGTGGGTTTTGAATGGGATCGGCATTGGACTTTGTGTCTTCCAGACCCCAATTCCATGATTCCTCATTAGAAAATGCATCACCTTAAAGAACCATAAAGAAGATTAACAATAGTAAATAAATGTTTAAGTAGTTTGCTCATTTAATTTAATTTCAGTAACATAATTTTAATACAAAAAAAATCAGCATTTGCTTATATCATATTTAAAGAGATTTGTTATAAACGAACTATTTTTATGACTCTTTAATGAAATATTTTATTTTTACTATTTCTACATTGCATATTTATCCACGTTTTGTATTTCATGGACCAATAGCAGGCATGGTTTTTGTGTAACATTTTGTGCGTTGTATATCGATCAAGTTAACTATACGTATATGACAAACAAAAATCCCCTTCTAATCTGTATCTATAAATATTTTAACAAACTTACCTACATTACTCACACTATGATTAACGCTATTTGTAGACGATTGTTGAGTTGTCACTTGAACATTCGAATTATCTTCATCCCCCCCACCCCCAATTCCATGAGTCCCCCTCGTTCTGATGCCCCGTCTGTTGGCTGGCGGGGTGCAGCGTTGTTCTGATTATACTGCTGGTTATACTGCAGATTTCCATAGGTCTGTCTGGAGTCGTAACCCGAGTTGTTCTGATAGTAACCGGTTTGGTTCTGGTATTGCTGCCCATGCCCATACTGTTGATGCTGAAGGCTCTGGTTGTAGCCCATCACCTGCGGGTTATATGACTCTTGCCAGTAGTTCTGCTGCTGGGGTTGCGAATGGGGTTCCTGTTTTGGGACCGGTTGGTACTGCTGGTGGGGTTGGCTGTACCAGTTGTCGTGCCCTTGCTGGTTCTGCCACTGATTCTGAGGAAAATGATACAATGTTTTTTTGGTAAAATTGTGGTCTTTCTTTGGAACTAACTAAAGACTTGTAAAATCCAACGTCACAATTACTTGGTTGAATCAAATTCTCAACAAATGAGAATTTCACCGATTACGGTATTATTGTTACCAACGACCTAAAAAAGAAATATTCTTGGGGAACTGTGTGGGGAGCCCTTTGCAATAGTTTTTTTTGAAGCGTTGGGTAAATAAAACTACAACATATACCACATGACTCAGGCCACCATGGTATATTACTCTTTTGGTACATTTATTAAGACAAGATTTTAAAATATTCAAACAAATGTCAACCTTTGACATATAAACACAGAATATTATAATAGTCGATAGAATAGACTCATATGACTTCCGGTTTTAACGGCAATGCTACCAACTTTCAAATGGGTCATCCTGTTACTGAATGCTTGAAACGCTCATATTCCTGACTTGGTTATTTGAAAAAGTCAAGAAGACTAGAACTAAGGAGACCGAACTCGTTCGGTATCATGGGATCAAATCTGTCCGCCTCCAGAAGGCGCTGTGAACAGTGGTGTACTTCGGCGTCACGTGATGAGCAGCAGACCACATGTGAATACTCTACAACTTGTCGATCGTAACTGTGTAAAATTTGAAGCACAACTAACTCTATTCTAGCAACAACAACACTGTTTATAGTTTTTAAATGTTCTAGATAATTCATTTGACATCTAGGATATTTAATATGTCATTCCATACAATTATTGACTAACAGTTAGTGTATAAACTAAATAGACTAAGTAAGTAAACTATAAAACTTAATAACCGTCAGCTGTCACTAATGACACTTCACAAATGTCATAGTATGCTTACGTGCCATTTGGCTTTAATAAAAATACAATTCGAATGTTAAATAAATATGGTTCGAAAGTGCTGTGTTGCATTGTGTTATACAAGAAGCGTTCGAAGCGTTCGAAGCGTCAGAATAACCTGACATTATTTCAAATTGCTGATGTATGTATGAAATGAAATATTTTCTTTTGTTGTGTTGTTAACGTTGTAGCACGTAACATGAAATATTTTGAGTACATTTTCATAATGATAATTACGAAATTTTGTAATTGCAAAGACATTACTTGTGTAGATTCAATAAAATATTCAACAACAACAAATTAACGAAAAATATCGAGCCTCTGTCAAATGTATTCTCACCATGGACATTCACACGGACTCTAACCTCTAATGCACACAGATTAGTACAGAACCACGGTATACGTATAGATATCTGTTTATATACCGTAGCAACCAGAGTACACAACTGTTTACAGCGCCTCTGGAGGCGGACATATTCGAGCCCGTCGCGTTATACAGCGAAAAGCCGCAGTTCGGAGACTTCTTAGTTCTAGACTTCTTGGAAAAAGTAAAGAAAAATGTACCAAGATATTATGTCACTTGGTGTATGTATATGTCTTTGAAATTATCATAAAGAGTAAATCTATTACACAAAAATCGTACAGTTATTTTATACAGGGGTTAGGAAAGTACCTGAACAGCAGAATAACTCGCCAGGAGTTCATTTTTTGGAAAAAATGTTTTATACAAAAGTTTTCGGATTTTTCCAAGGCTATCCATTGTGACATTGAATTTGACCTTGAACATCTCAAGGTCATTTGAAGGTGAAGGTCGTTTTTTCAAATGGGAACACCTATTTTTGACCCCGGAATCGAAAAGAGCGGAAAAAATTACCGTCAGCTGCGACCTTGATTACCCTCATTTCAAATTGTGGAGGTCACCACCCTGAAGTCAATCTCATAATATCGTGGGAAAATGATTCTTCGTAAACAAGAGAGACAATGTCACAAAAGGATTATCCTGGTTATCCTTTGATAACTTAGAATTTGACCTTGACCATGTCCCTCAAGGTCATTTCAAGGTCAAGGTCATTTTTATAAATCCTTGAACCCGAAAATTAAGAGTGGAACACATTAGAGACAACGATAATCATCTTCTCATCAGAAGGTCACTCCAAAGTTAAACGTACAAAATTGACCAATGAGGGTGGTGACCTCCACAATTTGAAATGAGGTTAATTAAGGGCGCATACGACTGTAATTTTTTTCCGCTCTTTTCGATTCCAGGGTCAAAAATAGGTGTTCCCATTTGAAAAACGACCTTGACCTTCAAATGACCTTGAAGGTCATGTTCAAGATCAAATTCAAGGTCACCAATGGATAGCTGGGGAAAAATCCTAAATCTTTGGATAAAACTTTTTTTCGAAAAATGCACTCCTGGCGAGTTATTTTGCTGTTCCGGTACTTTTCTAACACCCTGTATAAAAAATCATGTCATTATATACATTTGTATTTCCAATGCTTCTTTATGTTATTTTTTTATTACTTAAAGATGCTGTGAAATCGCTATTCCCACTCTTGCATTCTTTTTGTATTAAAAAAAAATGTTACTGCTTCTGCTGATACTAATGAGATTGGTACTACTGTTACTAATGAACTAAACATAAAGGAACCACACTCTTTATATTCCATAATGGGTAGGGAATCCTTTTTTGAAAGAGACTAAAATCTCTGTGATACTGACACTAAAAAAAAGGCCTACGTTGTGACCTCCATTTTTTTAAATTATGTAATTCTGTAAACTGATGTCCTGAAGCGATATAAAAAATGTTTTTTAAAAACCCCTTAAAAAATAAAGGGTTACAAATTGTGTGACTGTATGACTGATTACAAATTGGTCTCTACTACTATATTAAAATGATCATACTCCAAAAATATATTTTCACTCTTACTATCCAAATAATCACATCATATATTTTGTTTCTAATTTTTACAGTTACAGTTTACAGTCACCATCTTAAAACAACTAATTTCAGTTTTCACAGTGATTTATTCTATACGAAAAAGTACTTCTACATTCCACTACATTTTGCGGCAAAACAATGAAAACCTTTTGACAGATAAACCAGAAAAAATCAATAGGATGTAATGTCATGTAGCAAACATATAACGAAATTCCTGCTAAAACCCTTATTCCGACCTCAAAAAAAGGCTCATCACAATGGCCTGTTGCGCTGTAAGTAAAAAATTCACTTTTTCGCTTCACACACAAAGAACTCCTTCAGCTGGATAATTGAAAAATACTTAGGCATTCTAACCTCACATTTTCAAGCTAAATATTAATTTAAATTGGGGTTTTTATATTTTGTACAATACGGGGGATATTACAATTCAGAAACAAAGTAGAAACGCACACACAAAAAAAATCTACTGAATGTTTAATACACAAAAAACAAAATGGGTTTTCTCTTTTAGTTACGTAATTAAAATGCTAATAAATAAGTAATTAATAAACTTAAAAAATTTGCAGTGCGGGGGAAGTTACAAGTCGGGAAAACCCGCTGGGGCATACAGGATCATCATGATAAGGCACGGGGAATCCGAATGGAACCAGAAGAACCTCTTCTGCGGCTGGTACAACGCGGAGCTAAGTCAGAGGGGGCTGGACGAGGCGAAGAGCGCGGGCAAAGCCCTGAAGAAGGAGGGTTACAAATTCGACGTGGCTTTCAGCTCGGTACTGAAGAGGGCCAACAACACGCTCGAGATTATTTTGAAGGAGCTGGGGCAGGAGAATCTGAAGTATACGCGGACGTGGAGACTGAATGAGAGGCATTATGGAGGGCTTACAGGTACTGATAATGGGATTTTCTGACCTTTAAAGAGAAAGACATCGTCCTACGATATGAAATTTCATACACGTTTATAAATAATTCAATAATAAATCCGCAATGAAAGTTGAAATTTCTAAATCAGTAAGTGGTGGGCATATTCGTTCATTCTACTAGTGCTAACCTGGTCTAGTTCGGTTAAAAATAACCAGTCTATATTTCCCTCAATGAATAATGGTTCTGATTATCCAGTCTCATGTACAGAACTAGGTTTCTGGTTTCTGTTTGTTGCAAAACAGGACCGTACTTAGGTTAAGTTACGTAATACGTCATACAAAAAATTAGTCAAACGAAATCACCTTCAAATTCTGAGATACCACGGAAAACTGTATGTAGGTAATTTATCTGAGAACGTTGGCTCGTGAATGCCAACTTTACTCAACCATCAACACCAACGTGGTGAACAAGTGCTAACCACGCGGTCGGGATCACATTCCCTATGACCTTGGACACATTCTGGAATAAGACGGTCTCCGATACAGGCCGGAGCATTATACTCTCTACCATGGCGTTGGTCAGAATCTCGATGTATATTACTCAACTTTTACCTAAACATTATAGAGGCATTTATTTATCTATAAATTTTGCATTTTTTTATTTCTTTTGTCTGCCTGAATCTGCAGATATATAATTTTGTATAGTTATGTTTATAAATAAGGGTGATATAGTTTTTTGAACTATTATGGAAAAATTTCTTGAAATACTACAAAATAAAAATTGCAACTCAGAGATTTCTAGGTGTAAATATACGAAACTATATATCGCTGAACTCGGGAAGACGAGAGGGATCGATCGAAAAAATGGATAATGATGTCTAAAAAACTGATGAAGTAATAGTCACTTACGGCGAAACCGGAAGTCAGATGTGAGGACAGACACTTTTATCATACATCTAATTTACCGCAATAAAATTCGACCAATAATTTTCCAAAGAACTAATTTATTAGGGAATATATTTTAGCAACACCGTGTATAATAATCTCAATAAGAGATCAAATTCAGGTCCCTCGGAAAATTCTGCATGAACTCAAAAAGAATCCAAAATATCGACAGAGACATTAAAATAGGACACACTGTACATACTATAACCGAGATGTTAAAAAATAAAAACTGAAAGCAAAACAACTAACAAGAAATGACGTTACGTTTAACATGCATAAGAACGTTTTCGAATAATATTTAACACCTTTAACAGCTTTACTATTTGATAGTCTTTAAATTGGACTATTTGTAATGCACATTGAAGCAATTGATGTTTACTACGTGCACCAAACTTGTTAAACTCGCGATAAGGTTCATGAAAAATACCTACAAATACACGGCGGACAATAGTAAATTGCTCTCATACAAATCTAAACTTAAGGTTTACGTTCCCTTCTGCAATCGGGAACGTGTTCTTTTGGAATTACGCGGAAAGTTATTTGTGAATTTCATATAAGCGATATCCCTTGGAAGCTCTTGCTATAAAAAAATCATTATTAGGTTCGTTTAGTATGTTTTACGGAGTTTCTATGTAGTACGTTTGCTTGTATACAGTAAGCGGCACCCTAATGCGTACATAGTCGAATGAAGGGCAATTGATAATTTAACTTCTTTGTTAAGTAGATGTAAACATGAGGTGAGAACCAATCGCTAGCGCAGACGTATGAAAGGCATCCGGTTTGTCGGTAGGGCTGTTTGAGTTAGATTTCCGCTGACCCCACTCTTAGCTTTATGTTCAACCAAGCTTCCCCGGCCCAAGTAAATTCGCCTAACTATGACATGTATCATTTAATATGTATTTAATATCCACCTATGTACGCATTAGGCTGCCACTTACAGTATAGTGTGAATGTAGTACGGTTTATTATGCTTCTTTTACGTTATACCTAAGTATAATATCCAAAAGTTAAAGTACATAAGTAGACCGTTAATGATAAAAGCCCTACAAAAAAAGCTATAAATCTAAAAATATTCAGAAAGCGCTTGTTGGCAAAAATATTTGCAATAAAAGTGTTGTTGGACACTTTGAAAACCAAAAAAATATATCAGTTCTCAGTTATAAAAGCAATTAAAAAACGTAAATTAAAAATTGTAAAAACAAACAAATACGTTCGTTCGAAAACATTGGAAGGGAAATAAAATTGATCAGCCATTCTGCCATTCAGCTAAACCTATTAGTTAGCAATGTAATTGGTTGATGATTGGTTGAGTGTAAATAAAGGCATGTAAAACAGAAATTGCGCCCAATTTATTGTCCACAATAAATTGTAGAATCATGACTGTTTTACACACACCAATTTTTCTCACAAAAAATTGTACAAGTTGACCTTCAATTTATTGAAATTCGTATGAAACAAAAATTGCGCCAAATTTATTGTCCACAATAAATTGTACATTAAATTGTAGAATTTAGAACTTGCACTAATTTCTTTGCCAATTTTAGGGATATTTAGTAACTTTTTACATTTATTTCATTGTACCAACCTAATAATAAGATAAGCGATTTCTCTTAAGGACCTAAAATTTGACAATTTATTGAAAAATAAATTCTACAATTTATTGAAAAATAAATTCTACAATTTATTGTGCAATAAATAAATTGGTGTGTGTAAGAGTCTTTAGAACTTGCTCTAATTTCTTGGCCAATTTTAGAGATATTTAGTAACTTTTTACATTTATTTTCATGTACCAAACTTATCATATTAGTTATACCTATTCTTGGCAAGAAGACTAGAACTAAGAGACAGAGCTGCGGCTTTTCGCTGTATATCGCGACGGGCTCGAATATGTCCGCCCCCAGAGGCGCTGTAAGCAGTGTCGTTTTGTACTAATCTGTGTGCGTTAGAGTCCGTGTGTATGTCCGTGGTGCGAATACATGTGGCAGACGCTCGATATTTGTCGTTAATTTGTTGTTATCTTTGCGATTACAATTTTTTGTAATTATCATTATGAAAATGTACTCAAAATATTTCATGTTACGTGCTTCAACATTAACAATACAACAAAGGAAAATATTTCGTTTCATACATACATCAGTAATTTGAAATACTGTCCGGTTATTCTGATGCTTCGGAACGCTTCTTGTATCACACAATGCAACACAGCACTTTCGAACTTATTTAACATTCCGATTGTATTTTTATTAAATCCAAACGGCATGTAAGCATACGCTTTGATAGCCTACATTCATAAACATTCACATGTGGTCCGCTGCTCATCACGTGACGTCGAGTACAGCACTGCTTACAGCGCCTTCTGGAGGCGGACAGATATGAGCCCATGACACCGAACGAGTTCGGTCTCCTTAGTTCTAGTCTTCTTGATTCTTGGATTCTTTCATCCTTGGCTTTTGATATTTTTTATCCATAAAATTCTTGTGCACGATCAAGTAGTTTTGTTTGTGTGGTGGTTGATTTTAGTTGTGTCTCTAATAATAACATTAATAACAATGTCTTTATATTCTGTGCCTATATTCATAAAAAAAGAGTTTGCATGTTAAAAGCCGTGGTATTTTCGTTAATGTTAATTTGTACCTCAGTTGAGAATAACCAATTGAGAAGAGTTAAAATTTGGTGGGTTCAACTATGGATTGAAAAAAAGAACTAAAAAGTGAAGTTTGCATCTAGTACACCTAGAATTCCCTAACGAAAGACTGTTCTGAGTTGGCCGTGTTGAAATTGGTCCATTAATTGTTACAAATATTGCAAAATGTAAACAATTAGGTAAAAATAGCTAAAATTTGGACAATTTATTGAAAAAGAAATTCTACAATTTATTGTGCAATAAATTGGTATGCGTAAAAAAGGTCTAGGTCATAAACGCATAGTTTCTAACCGCAAACATACAATTTCGTAACCTCGAAAATTTTGTGAAGTCAAGATATTCAAAACATTTCCTAAACTAAACTTGCCTCAATTCTCATTTCTGTTTTTACTACTTAATTCCGTAGGCATGAATAAAGCGGAAACCGTCGAAAAATACGGCGAGGAACAGGTAAAGATCTGGAGGCGAAGCTATGACGTACCGCCTCCACCGATGACCCCGGACAACCCATACTACTGTCAGATAATCAACGACAAGATATACGAAAACGATCCACCAAAGGACAAATTCCCCATGTTCGAGTCCCTGAAGCTGACCATAGAGCGCACGTTGCCGTTCTGGAACGAGTGCATAGTCCCGGAACTAAAGGCGGGGAAAAGGGTCATAATAGCGGCGCACGGCAACAGCCTCAGAGGAATAGTGATGCACCTGGATCAGATGTCCAAGGAGGAGATCATGAATCTGAATTTACCCACCGGAATACCCTTCATGTACACCCTCGACGAAAACCTGAAACCGGTTCCCGGTGGAAGTCTACAGTTCTTGGGAGACCCGGAGACGGTAAAGAAGGCCATGGAAGAAGTGGCCAACCAAGGAAAGAAAAAGTAGCCATAACAATTTTGGAGTTCGGAAATAGGGAAAATATACACGTTAAAACATACCTACAATCAAAAAGCTGGTTTAATAATCTAATTAAATAATTTCAAAGAAACAAATTGGTTTTAATTCCGCCTATGATTTTAAAAGACCTGTGTGGATAGAAATTAATGTTTAAGAATGTAATTTTGAGATTTAAGGGTATTAGTTTTGACAGACGCCATTATTCAAGTTTAGTCTTCAGTCCGCCGTGCCGATGGGATCGTAATAGAGTTCTAATAAAAATATAATCTGTGCAACTGTGAACTGATATTGGTCCTGATTTTGCCGCATGGATCAGTAAATATATGTATAAAAGCTAGTTATTACGTCACAGGAAGACCGCAACATCGTCTCAATCCCAGAGAACTATATTATAACCCTTTGGAATTGACACGTCGACTGTTTGTACTGTGTAACTGTGCAACTGTAACGACATAGACATCCAAAAAAACCGTCATCAACTCTGGCTATGAACGAGAGAGATGGAAATGGCTGTCATGTCTAAGCTTTTCGGGTATGTCAAACTTTTGAGAAGTGACTGTCACAATTTGTAAAATAAACAATGGCTGTCATATGATGTGACAGCCTTGACAAGTAAATAAGGTTATAAATTCGATTAAGAATAGAAATACGTCTTTTTTTTCTCGGCCAACTTCGATGATTCTTTTTTGGATGTCTATATTATTGTGATGTTACACTGTTACAGTTGCACAAATTATCGTTTGGTTTAAACCCTAGATGGTAATTACATTATTTTTTTAGTGTTTATTTTTTTACAAGTTATTAAATTTGAACTGAAACAAAAAAGTATTTTGTATATGAGTCGTATAGATGTAAAACCTGCCAAGTTAGTTCTAGTAGATTTTGAGATACTTTTAAAAATCTGTAGTGGTTTGTATCAAAAATAATATTTAAAAGCAATTTGCAATTGAACTTCAAAAAGTGCTATGGTTATTTGGTTACAAGTAGTTTATTCAGGGGGGTTTTGGTCAGTTGTACTTCAAAAGTGTTCATTTTAGACTTAAGAATAAAACATGTACTTTAACCTGGACGAAACTAAATCAAATTATTTTTATGCATAGATAGACGGATTCAAACCTAGTTGGTTGTAGTAAATGAATCAGGTGATACCGTGGTGCGCATTTAGTTATTGAAAATGACATGGCAGAATGTTCACTTGAATTATTGTGGCAGATTTTGAATTCAAATGCAAACTTTGAAGCTAAATTACAAATACAAACACCCTGTTTTGAAACTATGATATGGCTTGTTTGGTGTAGAAGATTAATTAACACTTTAATCTAATAATGATTTACTCTAATAACTCATACTTTTTTTGACTTCGCGGGATTCGCATCTATGAGTCATAAAAAGGATTCTTTCAATCAAACATCTTATAGTCCCAGAGCCGGTGACATTGAATTGATAGTCAAAAATAATATGAACAAAATAAGCTTGGTATACGTAGATTTATAAAGCCAAAAAATATTAAAAAAAAATATATATAAAAATGCAATAACGGTTTACTGTTATCGAGGATATTGATTATTTGTAGTGTATTCGATAGAAAATTTTGTACTCAGAGAAAAATTACGCAAACCTCTTTATTTGGCCGGACGGGTATGGCATACCTACATATTTGAAGTGTGTAAAAGTACTACTTTTTGTAATAGATGTGAATGGAGACCATGCTATAAAGCTGGTATGCCGAATACTTCCGGCAGTTTTTGGGCCCGCATACCAAGATATTTTTAAAGATCACATCGAAACGAACAAAATAATGATAAAAAAAAGTTTACATGTGATAATGGAGAAATTTTATCCCCCTTCACACACTTCAAATAGGTATGCCAGACGCGTATCACCAGACACCACATAGTATCAAATAAAGTTAAGTGCTTTTTTGAGGTTATAATAAGTGTTTAAATACCAATTCGGAAATGTAACATGAGGTCAGATTTTTCCTTGGCCGAATACATATGCCACTGGGTTCGTATATGCCTTAACAAGTTTTATCAACTGGTTGAACATAATTTAAGGTAACATAAGGCAACACTGAAAATTGTAATTAAAAAAAAATAAATGACAAAATCAGCAATAAAAGATTTAACCAAGAAATGGGTTGTACCGAAAACCGTACATTTTTTTACATTTATGATTTTCTTTTTTATTGCATACTGCATCCTATATGAAACCATTTACAAGCTAGTGCCTATCCAGACAAAAGAATTGGTACACCAATACATAACAACAGATAATAATGTGTATCTAGTTAATAATATGCGTAAGTAGATGAGGTATATTTAGATTAAAAATCCTAGCCAATAATTTTTTATTTCTTTTAATTCGCAGTCAAATGAATATTCACTCTAGTTTTTTTTTTTGTAGAATAGTTACATTCTATATAAAAATTATTTTAATTATGATATATATTATAACATTAATTTAGTAGTTGGGATTACGACTTATCAATTAAGATACCAACATCTAATTTCCTTTTCCATGATAGTAAACAAAATCATGATCCTCCAGCCATAAAAAACAAAACAATTGACAATGAATAATTTCAGTTTATGTAAATGATATAAAGGAAAACATATTTTTTTATAGTAGTCACCGCCTACATGAGTATAAAAAATAAGTACACATTTGCAAAATAAGTATCACAAATGTAAATATTTATTTTCATACTCTGGTCTACTTTCACCACACTTAATGATGAATAGATATGGTGGTATTTCCACTATGAATTGAACATATTACTAGAAAGGAGAGAAATTAAAATATTCATCAGCTTAAGACCCACCGCACACGACAGACAGTCGGTCAGCGACTATTTTGTTGGAAGACACCGCAGACCGACCGACAGTAGGTGAAGATAACTCACACACGTACAGATAGTCGGTGGCGCGTTTAGATAGACCATGGACGGGGGCGATGCATGAGCAAAGATTAATGTACGTTGCAATATTACTAAAACGCAGAAAAAGAAATAGTATTTTTTTACAATGTTTTATTTACCCACTTACTAGTCAAGGTTTATTGAAATGAAAGTTTCATATACTCTTTCATGATCTTTGTTGTATCCAACACCAGATTGTGACTATGTGCTATGCTACTGACCACGCATTATATTTTGTCTAGGTCCGACTAAATTGTAGTTGCGTGTGCGTTACCGCGTATTAGTCCATTCGTTCCATATGTTACCGACTCGTCACAGACAATTGAGTCGGTGGCAAAAATGGAATAGGTTCCAATTTTTTAGTCGGGCTGTCGTTTTAGTCTATCGTCTGCGGTGTCTCATTTAAACATATACGTTGCATTCATACAGACAAAATTGTAGGTGACTGATAGTTGGTCGTCTGTGGTGGGCCTAAAAGATCTATTTAAAGCTGTGCCCTAAGTGAAAAAATAAAAACAATGCTCGAAAAAAAAAAACTTTATAATCATTGAAGGGACTTAAAAGATAAGCTGAAAAGTTGTTTCATTCTTAATCTTGTGTAACGAGTTGACACCCTACGAAAACACTATTTTTTATAATAAACTGCAGGACCTACAATTACATTTTTTGTTCTTAACATTAAAATTAAACGACTTACCTCCTGTGTGGAATGTTGGTTGGGATTATACATTTGCACTGGAGGAGCTGGAGCAGGACTAGGGTTATTTGTGCCCCTCCTCTTTATCCAGGACATTGTTCACCTGCGAAAATATTTCTTTCTTGGAGACTTTGACACAAGTGACATTTGTCTAACCTAACTTTTACGAAGACAACACCCCCCAAACCAAAAGAGACATATATAAAACACAGAATCCATTTTATTTTTCGAGTATTTGTTACACGAAAGAAAAAAATATATTCACCAACATTTTTGAAAGTTGAAAAAACAGTGAATAAATAATGAGATATAAAGACTTGAATTTTGATCGACACTGACGTATACGTCAAATTAATAAAGACGTAAGCAAACAAGGGGGTATTCATACGTTTTATATAACGAAAAAATTACAAAATGATTAGAATAGTTCTTGTTATATTTACCTTAGATTGTGTGTATACCAAACATATGTTGCACATTTAGCACCTAACATTGATCTCGGTAGCGACTTTCATTTTATCCACCCTGGCTGGATTTATGTGATGTGTTGACGATTTAGTTTCTTTTTAGATATAAAATAAGGAACGATACGAATATTTGCAACACGCACAGTCACAACTAATTGTCAGAACACGTATGTACCTAATTAATCTAATATTAAAAAAAATATATTCACAAAATATCACAAATTGAATCACTGGGCACTCTAAATTAAAATGAAAAATTTAGGAACATCATAAAGATCACCCTCCTTGTTTAACGAAGAAAAAACAATAGAGAGAACAGAAATAGACTAAACAGTTTGTAGAAAAACTTGAGGTCGATATGAAAATGGCAGAATTACCTGGTTCTATCCATCCTATTTTATCACATCATTTCTGTATTTTTCTCTCTCATTTTATCGACCGGGCCAAAGTCATACGTGGCACAACGACAGAGCTGTAGTGAATATTTTTTTTAGCCTAATGGTAGTAGGAGGTCCGATATTAATATTTATCAAGTGGAACAAGTTTAAGTGCAAGTGAATATAGAGATTAATTGTTGTAGGATTGTTTTCCTTGTACAAACACGTTCTCATTTAGACATTAGTTTTAATTTGCTCGTTTAGATATTTTAGATATATAGATACTTAGGTAGGTATTACTTTGATGCAATTGTTTTTAAAATTACCTATTAGTAACCGTTCCAGCGTTGTTGTAGAAATACATTTCAGTTATGCTTAATTTAATTTTCAATAGGATATTTATCTTTCCGGTGATATTATAGAAGTATTGGCTGTGGTGATATCCTTGGGATTTTAAACAAAGCTGGCGCAATACCTGCTTTAGAAATTGTCTAATACCTGCATGATTATAAAATTACATGTTTTAGTTTTTATATCGAGCCATTCAAAAAAAAACGTCATCAAAGTTGGCCGAGTAAAAAAATACGTATTTCTATCTTAAATTTATAACCTTATTTAATTGTCAAAGCTGTCACCTTAAATGACAGCTTTTATTGACAGTCGCTTAAGTGACAGTCACTTGTCAAAAGTTTGACTGAACTGAAAAGCCTCTACATGACCGCTAGTTCTATCTCTCTCCATAGCCAGATTAGATGACTTTTTTGGATGTCTCTTTATTTTTGTTAATTGTTTGTTCACTTCTTTGTTAAAGACTTAAACTAAGCTATGCACCAATAATAATTTGTTGATTATATCGTTATCTATCTAATAACAAAAGTAAACGCTGTTTATTATTAAAATTAAAACACTCTTTTTTATATTTATTCCTTTATTAAGTAACATAACAACTAGTAACTAACAAATGTGACTGTCTATAATACCTATATAATAAAATATTGTATATTACTAATATACATACGTAATAATTAGTCAGTTTAGGTATAACATTTAAGTCATATTATAAAGGAATTTTGTTTAAGAAAGAAAAAATAACTAGGTTTAGTAAAGAAACATCTTACCAAATTTCCTTCAATGTAGAAAAAAACATAACTCATGGACTCTGTATGTCTTTCATTTCTCTACATCTTTATACTTTTACATATTGTTCGTGCATCATTTTTTAGCAATTGCATGTTTTATTACAATTTATTACAAGTGTCGTATAACATATAAAAGGTCCATTAATCTTCAATAAACATTATTTAATTACATAGTTCGCTTCTAACATCAAAATATCACAACATTAGTACTTACATTAATCAAATAAAATAAAACATGTGATGTGTCCCCCTAATTACTTCCTGTTTCGCATATTTAAACATTATTTTTTACATTGTATAATTTTAATATTCAGTATTAGATAAGACCTTAAACTCCCTGATAAATTCCCCGACTGTTTGGCACAGTTTAGTAATCACTAGATGGAGGTATTAGAAAATTTAGTGACTTAATTATAGAAATAATAAATATTTAAAGGACCTTGTTCATATATACTACTATCTACTCGCAGTGGCGGTGCGTGATATTTCAGTTAGCCATATCTTGAAAACGACGCATGGGACCCACTTCACTTTTTAGGTGATGACTATACACCTCTTACAGAAAGGATTTATAGTGAAAAAACCGTCAGCAAAGTTTGCGAAAAAATTTTCAAAAACACTGGAGCACTCCCTGGGTTCTCAGTAACGCTCTGTGGGATATTTGCAGTATATTTTTTTTTCATAATCTAGAAACAAATATAAGGAGACGTTTTTCGATTTGTTGCAAAATATTTTTTGTTTCAAAAAGTTATGGCCATTTTAATTTTGGGAAACAAAATGTTCCTATAAAATTAAAATTAAAATGGCCATAACTTTTTGAAAAAAAAAAAATATTTTGCAACAAATCGAAAAACGTCTTATATTTGTTTCTAGATTATGAAAAAAATATACTGCAAATATCCCACAGAGCGTTACTGAGAACCCAGGGAGTGCCCAGTGTTTTTTGAAAATTTTTCGCAAACTTTGCTTGACGGTTTTTTCACTATAAATCCTTTCTGTAAGAGGTGTATAGTCATCACCTAAAAAGTGAAGTGGGTCCCATGCGTCGTTTTCAAGATATGGCTAACTGAAATATCACGCACCGCCACTGTCTACTCGTAATGACTTGTTCGCTTTTAATTTTAACAAATTAAAAGCAGAAATACCTATCTTCTGTACAAAACCACCCTCAGCGGTGTTTTCTAAGATGCTCGATTTAATATCCCTGCTTCTTGAGTGCCTTTAGGTTTACATCTTTGTAGTAATCCTCACTAAAAAGAGAAAATAATTTTTTATACCCACGTTTATGCACAAGATTTTTCCATAGAAAAAATAATGTATAGGTACATGTATATGCAGACGAAGAACCACCCCTAAGAGAAATGGTAGTTTTCTAATGTGGTCCTCAAGGTAATAGTTATGAAAGATCATAGTTGTTAAAATGCTTTCTCTAAGGTTTTAAAAATAATTATATCAAAATGGTTCATTAGGAATTTTTGAAAACTTTTAAAATTCTTCCATGGATTTCAAAGTGGTAAGATACTATTAAAGTAAGCTAATATTAGATATTGTACGCAGAGTACTGCACATAATCATGACGAAATCCATTATTTAATATTATATGTATGTACAGTACACCCAGAACAGCTTTGCCCGAGAATTACGCACAGTGAACGTAGTACGAGGTAGAACGACCTTACCCTAGATATACATACATATATGAGATACCCACAAACAAACAATATCAGACTGTACTTTAAAGTTCCATTTTCATATTTTATTCCAAAAATATGATAAGTAATAAAAATATAATGTTGTTATCTATCTAATAACAAAAGTAAACGCTGTTTATTATTAAAAATAAAACACTCTTTAATACATACATATGTAGATATTTATTCCTTTATTAAGTAACATAACAACTAGTAACTAACAAATGCGACTGTCTATAATACCTATAAAATAAAATATTGTATATAACTAATATACATACGTAATAATTAGTCAGTTTAGGTATAACATCTACAGATGTCGCTAAAATTCAAAGTTTGGCATAAAAAAGCTCATATTATAAAGGAATTTTAGTTAAGAAAGAAAAAATAACATTAGGTTTAATAAAGAAACGTCTTATCAAATTTCCTTCAATGTAGAAAAAAACATCTCATGGACTCTGTATGTCTTTCATTTCTCTACATCTTTATACCTTTACATATTGTTCGTGCATCATTTTTTAGCAATTGCATGTTTTATTACAATTTATTACAAGTGTCGTATAACATATAGAAGGTCCCTTAACCTTCAATAAACAGTATTTAATTAGTTCGCTTCTAACATCAAAATATCACAACATTAGTACTTACATTAATCAGTATTAGATAAGACCTTAAACTCCCTGATAAATTCCATGACTGTTTGGCACAGTTTAGTAATCACTCGATGGAGGTATTAGAAAATTTAGTGACTTAATTATAGAAATAATAAATATTTAAAGGACCTTGTTCTTATCTACTACTATCTACTCGTAATGACTTGTTCGCTTTTAATTTTAACAAATTAAAAGCAGAAATACTATCTTCTGTACAAAATCACCCTCAGAGGTGTTTTCTAAGATGCTCGATTTAATATCCCTGCTTCTTGAGTGCCTTTAGGTCTATATCTTTGTAGTAATCCTCACTAAAAAGAGAAAATCATTTTTTATACCCACGTTTATGCACAAGATTTTTCCATAGAAAAAATAATGTATAGGTACATGTATATGCAGACGAAGAACCACCCCTAAGAGAAATGGTAGTTTTCTAATGTGGTCCTCAAGGTAATAGTTATGAAAGATCATAGTTGTTAAAATGCTTTCTCTAAGGTTTTAAAAAGAATTATATCAAAATGGTTCATTAGGGATTTTTGAAAACTTTTAAAATTCTTCCATGGATTTCAAAGTGGTAAGATACTATTAAAGTAAGGTAATATTAGATATTGTACGCAGAGTACTGCACATAATCATGACGAAATCCATTATTTAATTTCATATGTATGTACAGTACACCCAGAACTTTTTTGCCCGAGAATTACGCACAGCGAACGTAGTACGAGGTAGAACGACCTTACCCTAGATATACATACATATATGAGATACCAACAAACAAACAATATCAGACTGTACTTTAAAGTTCCATTTTCATATTTTATTCCAAAAAATGTATCTGGTAACTATAGTAACTAATAGTTACTAGTGGTTTTTAGTAGTTTTTAGTAGTCTATCTATAGTTAACAGTACCTAGTTTCCAACAATTCTTTGCGGATTTGTTCAACCGTCTTTTCAGATTTGTGCAGAATGATTTTTTGCAGTTTTTAATTGTTAATAATATACAAACATGAGAATGTCTTGTATTTTGGAAACTTATTTTTTTCTTATAGAACACCCTTCTTTCTTATAGACATATTATGTCACTAAATAATTGGGATCATCTCCCTGATTAGGAATATACATAATTAATTTATACTTATTTTAGAAATCTAAGCAAAAACGTGTAAAAATTCAAATTTTACGTGTTTTATGCAATGGATTCAAGAATGCAATTGTTCGGATATGTCACAAAACCTAAAGAAATAATTGTTTTTTCTTGCTTTAATCCATAACCAAGTAGATATAACATTGAAAATACGTTTTAATTGTAACTGTAAAAACGCATAGTTCGGGCAAAAGAAAAGTTTATTAAAAAGAATAAAATTTGATAAATAATATACAAAATTAAAAAAAATCATATCGCTATTCGAATTTCTTGATATGCTGAAAATGGTCACCGTTCCTCTCTATACAGAGGCGGTATGTTTTTTTTCAATTGATTAATGGCTTTGCCTACCCAAAGTGAATTTGTATTTATTGTTTCAATACCATTTTGTATAATCTATTTTAACAATTCAACATTGTTGTATTTCTTAGATATACACTCGAACCCCTCTTAATTCACCAAATCCGTGCATCATCGCCTCGGTTAAGTCGCGAAATTTAGTCTCGCTTAAGTCGCGATCATAACGTGAACTTTTTCGTATTTTAGCTGCAAAAAGAAATATTTAGATATTCACACAGCACTTGTTATAACGAAAAATGAGCCAGCTGAACGAAAAAAGCAACCCAGTCGTGCGTGACAAAGTTCAATTTTCCACTTGAATGAATATTTTAAATGTTAAATATTTTTTAAAAGACACCTAACCTATTTTAAAACAATAAATGTATTACACAATCATTTTTTTTCAATAAAAATTGTTCATATTCGTGAGAGAATCCAATTTCCAAACGTAGTTCTAAAACTTTTACAGGCGGCGACTTAAGCGGGAGGGGGGGAACCCCTCTTAATGTGAATTAAGAGGGGTTCGAGTGTATATTATTTTTGTTGTACCCTATAACTTTTGTATGTAACATTTTTTTATATAAAGCAAAATAAAAAAGTTAAGAAGACGGGTCCATTTATAGTGAAACACCCTGTACATAAATTTAAGCCGATAAGCAAAATTTAGTTTTTACAAAAATTCCATAATTTATTATTTGTTTCCAAGACAATTGTCATTATGCCATTTCTACATACGAGTATATTATATATGTATATATACATATATATGTCATACGTGGGTATACCCACATCGTCAGAGTGGTTATTACACTATAGTAGAAGCCTACAGTAGCAAAAATAAATATGTAGAAAAATAAAAAAAAAACGCAAATAGTTTCCAAGCCGTTTCCAAGGTCATTTGATAGAATTCAAATTCCACCAGCTGCATAAACACCTGACTCTTGTTTGCTAATGTATTTGTACAATGAAAATGTGCTTCATATACCCATTTATGTATGGGTATTGTTACTTTTAAGCAAAACAGAGATATTTAAATTTATGATTTATTTTGCTTTATATTTTACTAGTTAAGCTAATTACCCATCATTAAATTAGTTACATATATACACGTGTTAATAATGAAAAGAAGTGAGTTAAAGACAAAAGAGTTAAGAGGTAAAAGATTAACATAGGTATCCTTATCGTTAGAACTTGTGAGATAGTCTGAAAATTTAGCCCACAAAACCCCAAGACCACAGTCTAAGCAGAAGTACGGGGAGAAAAGGTCAAAGGTGATGAAAGGTAAAAAACAAGTCGGCGTTATAAAAAACGTATTTTATTTATAAAAAAATCAATTTTTGTACCGTTTATGAAACGAACACTGAACAGTCCTAAAAAAACTTCGTACCTAATTTTTGTCCTATTTTAAATGACGCTATTTATAATAGAGACCAGACAGTCAATGGGACAAAGATCCGGCGCGCCGCAGTCGCTAAAATTACCTCTAAAATTAAATAAGTACAGGTGTCGGCGGACCGGCCGTCGTCCGATTCACTGTCTGTGCGGCACACGTGGGGGAAGAGGGGGGGGGGGGTTCCAATGGACGTTTTCGAAAGTTCCACTTCGAAAGGTCAATTTCGAGGTGCCTCGAAATTTTAGGTTATTCATCGGTTACTTAAGATTTAACGGGTGGGGTCTGTTTAGTTTCCCGCTGGCTCCGGGGCATTACGCGACGCAGGGGTGGGCCTGGGTTTTTTCGAGCCCCCGGCAGGCACCTGCCGCGACGCTCCGCTGCTCTGCAGGCCGGCCAAAAGCTCGCTCTTGCGGATGCTCTTCAGGTCCAGGTCGCCGTAGTAGTCCTCGCTGTGAACCGCCAAGTGGGTTTTAGAACATTCGGCATAATGTTTTTTTTACACGTTTACATATGACTTCGTTTAGTCAGTATTGTACACAAATAATTTCGCTAATTTTGTTTAGTTTGGCCCTTTCAACACCTCCTCCGAATATTTGGGGTTCCTCCTCAATCACACGGTATGAATGGGAACTTTTCATAATATTAAAGTGTGGCTCTTAACCCATTAAGTCCGGGAAGAGCATGATTTTCATACGATGTTTGAGACTTATTTTCTGCAGTAAAAAATTGAAGTATAAAATTCCAAACATACATATTCTACTATTATTGAGGTCGCTCTTTCGATTGGTGCAGTCAGCATTGCATAATAATGACTCCAAAAACCAATATGGCGCATTTTTAAAAAAAAAAAAAAAAAAAAAATTGCGTTTTGTTTTTTTGTGAATTTTTTTTCGCATCAATAAAGTTACTGAATCGATACCAAACCACAACCAAAAGTGCACAAAATATCTAAACTATAACTAGAATTTTTTTTTGTTTTGCTTTGAATTAACCTAACCTCTTCAAGATATCAATATGTAAAAAAAAATTAACGTTATTTGATAAATTATGAACATTATTAAAAAAAATTCAAATCTCTAATGGTATAATTGTCCCGAAAATATTTCTACAAGGATTTTTGAGGTCGCTGATCATGAATTTGAGGTTACATTTTCAAAATTCAAGATGGCGGATCCAATATGACCGACCAAATTCTATAAAATGCTTCAAAATTACGAGAAAATGTGTACAGGTTTGTTTTTGAGGTCACTGATCACGAATTTTAGGTTAGATTGTTAAAATTCAAGATGTCGGACTTATTGTAGCCAACTAAATTTCATGAAATGACGTTTATTATACGGGGAGTTTACGCAAGAAAATTGGTTGTTTCCGTCCGTTAACCGATTCATGTAAACGTTTCCCAACTTAAATCACGTGGAGGTGGACGACGGCAAGGGCAAGTCTTTTTTATTCCTTTTTTATTTTTTTGTTTTTTTATTTTTTTTTTGTTTTTTTTTTGTTTTTTTAGTTTTTTGTTTTTTTTTTTGTTTTTCTTTTTTATTTTTCACTCATAAATTCATACATTACTAAAGAAGCTTGTTTTTTTATAAATTATGGATAGAAAGCTTTTGTTTTTTTCACTTTTTGTTCAAGATTTGCATGAAATTTGTCTCTACAATTAGTCATTTCATGAAATTTGGTTGGCTATAATAAATCCGCCATCTTGAATTTTAAAAATCTAACCTAAAATTCGTGACCCACCAATACATATTTTCTCGTAATTTTGAAGCATTTTATAGAATTTGGTCGGTCATATTGGATCCGCCATCTTGAATTTTGAAAATGTAACCTCAAATTCGTGATCATCGACCTCAAAAACCCTTGAAAATATATTTTCGAGACAATTATACCATTAGAGATTTAAATTTTTTTAATAATGTTCATAATTTATCAAAGAACGTTAATTTTTTTTAAATATCGATATCTTGAAGAGGTTAGGTTAATTCAAAGCTTTAATTAATTAGATATTTTGTGCACTTTTGGTTGTGGTTTGTCATCGATTCAGTAACATTATTGCGAAAAAAAATCACAAAAAAAAACAAAACGCAAAAAAAATTGTTATTTTTTTTTTAATTTAAAATGCGCCATATTGGTTTTTGGAGTCATTATTATGCAATTATGACTGCACCAATCGAAAGAGCGACTTCAAAAATAGTAGAATATTTATATTTGGAATTTTTTACTTCAGAAAATAAGTCTCAAACATCGTATGAAAATTATGCTCTTCCCGGACTTAATGGGTTAATGAACACATTAAAAATAGATTGACTGCGTTGCAATTTTTTTTAATATCTTCACCGACTAGATTATAAGCGCGTGACGCCAATTGACGATGATTCTTTTTTTAAATTACATAGGTGTATTCTTGTTACTAAGTGAGGTGAAATTTGTTACACAAATGCTTAATTTTCCTAACATTAAATTATCAAATTAAAGCATAGCCTCTCAAAATAATCTCACAATTCTTTTACATTTTCTCTGAAAATGGTTTGAATTAGTTTTTTGATTCTTTTATGGCTATTTATCAGTTTTTATTTCTTTGAGTCGACTTAAACCACCAAATAGTTTTTAGATTTCGATTTTTTTAAATACTTTCGTAATACATTTTCATTGCTCTCAGATGGCCATTTTCTCACTTTTGTTGGTACTAAATTTAGTTCAAAGTCATTTAATATTAACATTCTAATTCTACGTATTGCCCTCAGTCTAATGACGCTGCTTTTATTATACTAAACTAACTAAATACATATCAACATTTCCTGGTGGAACCTAGTGACACAATTTTAAGAGTTTAACGAATAACACCTAGGTAACGAATATAAAAAATAAAGCTAAAAGAAAAATTAAATACAGCTTTTTACTTAAGAACTAGATCAAAGCTAGAACGCAGCCTTATATTTCTAAAAAATATTATCTAGTACATTTTGTTATTTTATATATTATACCTACTGAAACAGCCAACGGCCCATATCGTAAACTATCTATATTTTTCCAACAAACATGCATAGGTATTTATCTCCTTGTACTATTACCACTTTAATGCAATAAAATCGCAGCTAAGGTCCTAAGACTTGTTAAAGAAGACACTGTACACATATTTACATATAAGCAGATGAATTAACGTCTATTATTTAATAACCATATTTACATATTTACTTGTAAATTGTTGTATTGCGTTTTTTCATCGTCTTCAGAACTTTACGTGAAGATGTTCAAAAACGGTCAAGGTAATCGGGGAACATATTGGTTCTGAGTTGTCATGGGAAATCTTGGTTACAGGTAAAAAGGTACCAAGAGAAAAAAAGAGAAAGTGTGGGAAAGTGACAAAAATCTGCACAAGTTACCTGTTTAAGAATTAGTTGTTAACTACAGTGACAAAGAAGTGGGTTTGAGTAAAAACAATTGTATGTACATATACAGAAAGGTGTGTTTGGTACTAACAGAGCCTACTGCAAAGAATAATGTTAATTTTCTGTTAAAATATATACATAGAAACATTCAAAATTAGTCACTTCAATGTTATTTGCATTCTAAATTAGTTAAAATAATTATTTGTACACAGAAAATGTTATACCACAGTTTTTATAGTCCAGATGTCTATAACAAAGTAAAATAACCAGGACTAAAACAATAAAAAGTAAAACTTACTCATGCAAAAATTTTCGCTCCTTTGTTGTTAACTACTTACTATGTTTGAACTACTTACAAGCCAATACATTAAAGAAAATGACTCAAAAAATTAATTATTTGTAATGACAATAACATCCAAAAGTTAAATTCATATAAATACAAAGGTAAACTAGCGTTGTTTTCGCTTGAATCTACTCATAATTTTAAAATCACTTGTTTCAACATTGTACCTCATTATTAACATAAGATTATATGTAATACCTAAGTAGTTTCTATTATTTCTGTATTTGCAAAATACGTATGTATTGCAATAGTCCTTTAGCTTAATTATTTTTGTTTAGATATCAAATATTTTCTATCCTGATGCCACTTATTTAATAACGAGAAGGGCAATCTAAATAAATCCTTCAGTTGTTTTATAAGTAACATTAACAATCACCAGCTATCAGTAACCAATCAAAAATAATGCACACGTTTCTATCGCATCAAATATTTCCAATGTCATTCGCTTGTTATTTTTATAAGAAGGTTACAAGAATAATGGTAGATACATATGTATCTATTGGATTTTACTTGGTCTGGTTGCTGAAATTCTTTAAGGAAAGTTCGATACATGAATAGTATTTGTTATTTAGTAATCACCTAGCAGGTTTATTAGGTTTAGCAATAATTTTGAACCCTAAAACCGCCATTTTTTTGGCGACAATCCATATTTTTTTGCTCAAAAACATTACTCGTTGGAAAAAATCGAAAAAAAAAACTGAATTTTTTTTTCAAAAAGCGTTTTTTTTCAAGAAATTTTTTTTGTCGCCAAAAAAATTATATTGAAGTTGAAAAAAAATGCATAAAAATCGAAAAATTTGCTTGTTACGGTGATTTTTGGCCGAAACGATAAATTTAATTTAATTAAATTTAAATAAAAAAAACGATAAATTTAATTTAATTAAATTTGAATTAAAAAAAAATAATTTAAACCTATCGGGGCACTAAGAAAAAAAAATCGCAGCGCTTTGCAGCTTTGAGGTCTTTTTGGGGAAACTTTGAGGTTAAAAAATTACCGACGATATCATTCGTTCATCCACTATATCCAAAGTTATACCAAATTTTCCAAATATCTTTAAATTCGCAAATTTTTAACTTTTTTTCAGCCAACATTATTGCTTAAATTTTTTTTTTTATCATCGCCCCCGATTGTGTCTTATAGAGAATGTTTTGCAGTTTCCAAAACCCTACCTCCATTTTCTGTACGATCATTAGTTTGCGAGTAATTGATTGTCAAAGTTGAAAAGGACTTTTTTGCTTTGATCGACGATAACTCCGCGGCAAATCATCGTACGGAGCTCGTTAAGAGGTCAAATTAAAGCTGACTCAATTGTCTAAAAGAGCTTTATGGTCGCATGATGAAAACAATTTTTTTTTTTGTTGGTTTTCGGATGATTACGTGAGAACCGCTCCCGCTAAAAAAGTGTAATGTCCAAATCTGAAAACTAGACACTTGAGGCTGCAATATCCTTTTTTTTTATTTTCGGTACGACCATTTTTCTCCGAGCTATCTCTTGTTGAAAATCACCCAAAAATTTAATTTTTTTTTAATATCCTTTAATTTTTGTTACTAGGTATTTTGATGACAAGACCATAGTTCTCAGAAATTTTAAACTTTAAGTCTGCGTCTATTGAATTTCTATTAATGTTTCGTGCAGAACGTCTTCAGAAGATGGTATTGAGGACTCTTCTAACAAAAACTGGAGGATCAGCAAAGTATTAAGAGAAATTCCACAGAACAGACACGGTAGACCATGTATTTATTGTCCTGACACTTTTTACTCGAGAAGAGTACACCTATCGGTGATACACTTACCATCCGGGAACGTCCTCTGGATCTTCGCAGTTTCCTGTGCCATCGGCGTCACCGATCTTGAACACGGTGCCGATAGGGCACCCGTATTCACGAGCCTGACCCTCCAGGCAGATGTAGTACTTCCTGCAGTCCTCCGGGTGGGCGTGCCTAGAGAAAGTGCCCGCAGCGTTTACGTCAGCAGGGGCACGAGAAACCTCCTGCAACTTCTGGAAATGAGCAACGAGACCTATTTATACGATGAGTTCTGTCCGTATCTGTCTGAAAGCCAATCGGATTAACGGGAAGTAGAAGAATCTAGATAGTTCCAGAAGAATAAGTAGAAGAATAGCTGGATAGCCCATAGATAATAATTTTCCAGAGAGCTGGAGAGTTTAGAAGGTGTCAAGGTGTTGTTGTTTTAGCCAAAACTAAATTTGGGTTTTATATATTTAAAACAAATTTATATGTCATATTATATTGAATATTTAATTATAATAAAGTAAATCGTTTTCTGATATTTTGTAGTCAATCGTCAATAGCCAAAAATTTCCAGAAGGAAAAGTCTGAATTTTGAAAGTTAATATGATTTAGTGCAGATAGTTTTAAATTCATTTTTATGTTTGTTAGCTCTTACTTTTTTAACTTCAATTTTGATTAAATTTTTGCCGCGAAAGTCATAGTCAGTCCTTGATGATAATTTATGATTGATAGTGGATGACTATGAGAGAATGATTTAGTGAAAATTATGTAGATGATGATTTTTTGTGTTCTTTCCCTTTTTGGTTATTGTATTACTCTAAAAATAGAAAAAAAGTATGTACACACAGGTTAAGAATAGTAAGACATTTACAGAAAGAAGTATCAGAAGAAATAAGTTGAAGAAAAAAGGAAAAGAAACAGTTCTGAGATAAATAGTAAATAAGCACCTCCAATTAAACATATTGTAGAATAGGTATATATGCACATATAAGTATGTCACAGATAAAGATCAATTGATGTACATATATATTATTCTTTTAGTATTTCATAAATATAATATTGAGTCTGTACATGGTGTATTAGGAGAGAGAGCGAGAGAGCTATTAGAACCAGATATACTCTTTTTTTATATATTTTTAGTCATCTACAGTTTAGTTTTTCGGTTTATAATATTGATGCCACCCGTTCAATTACCGTAACTCATACTATAATTTGACAAAACCAAAAAATTCTCAGATGAAAACGCCTTTTCTGTTGTTATTGTTGTTTTCGTCTCTATTAAAAGCATTAAAATAGGTGGACTTTATTTGTATGGGACTGTATGTTTCCCAATAGCCTCATAGTATTCAAAGTTTTCTGAAGGCTTAAGTAAGTTTGATCAAATCGTTGAAGAAACGATATATTCGCTTGAGTTTCTTGTGTTACTGCACGTTGAAGTCTCCAGATGAAAAAGAGACTTGGTACTAATAATGCAAAAGGTAGAAAAGCATCATACCTTTCCTTTAGTTAACGCATCCTAGAAATGGTAATAAATTAATAAATCATTTTGTAATGATGAATCTAAATGATCTATAAAAACCCTTAAAAGTTATCTGTTAAACTCCTAGATATTTTTTTATCACCCAGTACCAATTGAGAAAGTGAAAACAAAAACGTGTATCCTATCAATCGAAAACTGACCGTCGCTTTTACATTCTGGCACTTGGTCGGCCCACATGCACACTCTCGCCTCACGGTCGTAGGCAAGACCGGGAGAACACTGGTATCTGGAGGCCTCTCCGTTCCAGCAGTTCCAGAACACGTCGCATTTGGCGTCGTCGGCGAAGATACCGTACAGCCTCTCGCAGTGGGGCGTGCTAATGGCTGGTTCTGGAATGGTGATAAATAAAAAAACGCGGGGGCGTGCTAATGGTGATTTATAAAAAAAACATATGATAATCCATGTCATAAAACACAGAAGGGCTAAAGAGTACTTTAGCATTTTTATGCAGACTGCGTCTATTGATGTTAACAGATAGGCCACGCCCACTTTCGAGAAAGTAGGCGTGGCGTAACACTACGTCATAGAAGCCACTATCCAATAAGACTATAACCACACCTACTCACTATTTTACTATCTGTTAGCATCAACGGATGCAATTTGTAAGCCCAGGCCCACTTAAATGTTCCAGGTACAAACTTAAAATAAATTAAATTAGAAGAAAAAGAAAATGTGATTTACTAAAAATGTTATTTAGGTCCTATAAAAAGCTAAAACGGTCTACTACAACATCAAGTACCTACCATATTAGTTCCTCAAAAACTCCTTCACTGATTGTGATTCAATCACGATCATAAACAATTGGGTATTTTTTGTTTACTCTGGTATAATCTTTTTATCCATTTGATGAAAATATTTGCTGCTTAAGGCTAATATTAGACTACAAAAGATCTTTGACAAGCATTTTTTACAAGTATTTGTTGAATATTTTTATAATAACCCTTATTGTGATATTGCTTAGTTTTATGTCAATTATTAAATTATTTACACAAAACTAAGGTCACGTGGGCATTAGTACTGGTTCTCGCGGTACTCCCACATTAAGCAGTCAAAGATTAAAACTAAAAATATTAGATATTATGGCGATGGAACTTACCAAGTTGCGACCTGTCTCCGCACTCCACGTTGTGGATGTAATCACAGTTCTCAGTCAAGAATTTGGAATCGCTGGCATCGAAGGCCAGACCATTTCCGCACGTCTTCAGTTCCGCTATGTTGTTATCGCACTTCCAGTATTTGTCGCACGAGATGTGATGCGGGTAGAATCCAAAGTCGTCTGGACATTTGAAGTTGTCTTGTGCGTATGCTGAAAAGAAAAATATGGGTTTTATAATTCATATAAAACATGTACCTCTACAAATATATGTTTAGAGATAATAAGTGAAAAATGTTGATGAATTAAAAATTTAGGTGGAATTGAGAGTGAAACGATCCTTCTGGAGTGGTAAATGAAGGATTGACACCATAATATTTTCTAGGTCCATCACAGTTCGCAGTTGGTCAATCCTCGGATGTCTCGCGCATATATCTATATATTTTACACTGTTGTAGACGTTCTATGTTCTTTTTTTTGCAGTTGACGGGCCAGTGCCTTATTTCTAATGGACTTTACAGAGCTCCGTGGTGCTATTTGGTCCGCACTGCGCGCAACAGTGGTTTCTTACGTCTTCCGTGGGGTGACACTTATACACTGTTCCAAAAAAATGCTCTTTGCCCTTAATTAGACGAGGGAGAAGGTCTCTTTTAATAGCTACACCTCTTTTACTGCTTTAATTTTAACTTCCTTGACAAAATCTGCGAGAAAACTAAGAATGCGAGTATATCTTATACAAATATCTATTGATCGTGTTAAACCTTCTTCAATATATTGACGAAATATTTGCTTCTTTCTTTCATTTCGACTTTTGAATCGTAATCATGTGAATCATGATTCTATGAATCCGAGATAGATCCGAAAACTGTATAGACAAAACAAAGTCTTTAGTTTTCCAATGTCAATGTGTAACAAGCCTCACCATATTTTTAGAAGGAGAGTTCACTGGATTCTTAACTTACTTATTTGGAGTTCCAGCTGTGATCTGCATAACTTTTCGTCTGTTCTTGTCTGCTCATTCAATCACATTTCTGTTCAAACATGTTTGTCTTTTCAGAAGTGGTTTTCATCTATTCAGAATTATTTGAGGCTATGTCCATCCAAACCATAATCCATAATCTAAAATGCGAATCAAACAGAAAGTAGGATTCAGAGGGGAACAGAGATTACTGATATGGACCGTTACATTTGGTTGAATGGGGAGTGATCCAAAAACCAAAAACAAGAGAACCCTGATCTCTGAAAGAGTTCTGATCCTGATTTGTGGATTAATAGTATTCTCTTACTTCTAGATCACTCAAAATTCGACCAAATTAAATCGCTCCAGATCGATAATCCCCTTTCCCTTCTGAATCGAACATTTTGTTTGATTCGCATTTTAGATCACATTTTGTTTAGATGAATGTAACCTCAAATAACTTTATCAGATGAACACCACCTCTGAAAAGGTAATCGTGTGTGACTGCGTGAATAAAAATGTGTTTCTGAGTAAAATGCATTAGGAATGCGCAGACATAGCATTTCGAAGAGTTCTCCAGACCAAAGTCCAATAAGGAGTTAAAGAATCTGGTGAACCCGCCTTCTAAAAGTATGATGTGACTCAATCGTGAATCGTGATGCACGTGATCATCATTCAACAATCGCAACAAAAGAAAGCAGCACCATTATTGATCGACAGACAATATTATTGATCGATTGACCGTCGCGTCGCATTAATTGTCATCAGTGGCGGTTGGTGATATTTCAGTTAGCCATATCTTGAAAACGACGCATGGGACCCACTTCACTTTTTAGGTGATGACTATATACCTCTTACAGAAAGGATTTATAGTGAAAAAACCGTCAGCAAAGTTTGTGAAAAAAATTTTCAAAAACACTGGAGCACTCCCTGGGTTCTCAGTAACGCTCTGTGGGATATTTGCAGTATATTTTTTTTCATAATCTAGAAACAAATATAAGGAGACGTTTTTCGATTTGTTCCAATTTTTTTTTTTGTTTCAAAAAGTTATGGCCATTTAAATTTTGGGAAACAAAATGTTCCTATTGACATCGTGCAGAGAGGCGTGGTTTCGTCATTTTGTACAATCAGCGATCACGGTGGCCGAGGCGTAAACTACGTGCTGTGGCATGTCATTGTCATATAGTTTACGTAGAAAAATTATGTTTTCAGTTTATATTTTTAAAAAGACTTTGGTAACGTAATATTAACAAAGTGCAATTAATTTCTACAAATATCGCGCATCAATTCCGGTAAACAACTTGAAGTTTGCAGTGCATGTTATGCGTGATAACCAGCTTTTAAGGCTTAAAAACTAACCTACAAGATGAGCAACAAAAAATCATATGGTGATGTGTGTTGCGTGATAAATTGCAAAAATCGATCAAGAACCACAAGTAATGTCAAGTACTACTCTTTCTCTGTAAACCCGAATAAATTGTGTCAACGAGAAAAATGGATTAGATCGTCGATCGATAGAATCGGATAGAATCGATAAAATCGTCTTCAAAAAAGATTTTCGAAAAACCGGTCTCCAAAATAATATTTGTCCCGATGGATGACATCTATGAAACCATAACGTCAATTTCAGTACGTTTTATCGATTTGAATCATGTCACACCATCTATACATTTCAAACTATGAGTTTTTCATAAAGATATTTATCATACTTACCGTTAGTAAGGATTATAAAGTAGTATTTGCTAATAATTTTTTTTAAAACAACAGAAACTGCGAAATCTTGGTGTAACTCCACTTAAAAACCACAGCACGTATTTACGAACACTGCCGTTATGGCGCCACCAGTCCCCTTGCACGGTCTCTATACAATTAAAATTAAAATGGCCATAACTTTTTGAAAAAAAAAAAATATTTTGTAACAAATCGAAAAACGTCTCCCTATATTTGTTTCTAGATTATGAAAAAAAAAATATACTGCAAATATTCCATAGAGCGTTACTGAGAACCCAGGGAGTGCTCCAGTGTTTTTGAAAATTTTTTCGCAAACTTTGCTGACGATTTTTTTCACTATAAATCTTTTCTGTATGAGGTGTATAGTCATCACCTAAAAAGTGAAGTGGGTCCCATGCGTCGTTCAAGGGCGTAGCCGGGGGGAGGGCGATGGGGGCTTATTTGTTTAATCTGCAGCGATCGCCCCCCTCCCCCCCAAAGGGTCAAGTAAAAAACCGAAATACTCGGGGGAATGCGGTTGCCCTTGGCTGTAGTGACCTTTTTTTTTAGCTTATTTCTTTCAACTGCATTGAGCGCCCTACTGCCTACGCCGTTGGCGTCGTTTTCAAGATATGGCTAACTGAAACATCACCAACCGCCACTGATTGTCATTCAATTTGAGTGCCTTCTGAATCGTTCTCTTCTCGCCGTTTAAGTGATCTTCGGAGCAACAGATGATGAGATGAGGGAACGCCGCCGTGACATTTGCGCGGCCAGCCGCGATCCTCACGGAATTCTCTCGCGTCTCGTAAAAAAGGAAAGTGTAATCCTTGAAGACGTCGCGATCGGCGACCGCCTTTTCCATCATCGTATCGAATGACAGCCGATTACGACACGAGGCGCAGGAGAGCGAGCAGGGGCCGGTTTTTTTTCGAGCGAAAAGCGAATTCGAAAAGCGCCCCAGTTATGGGTCCTTCACCCATAGCGAGACAGCGAGACCGAATGCAAATGCTCTCGGGCCGCGCCCTCCTCTCTCGTAACGAGCGCATTTCGGTCTCGTTTTCGCGGAAAGCCGCCCGCATTTTCGGTTTTCTTTTTCCCTGGGATTTTCCGAGTGTAGGCTGACAAAATTACTTTAGGAAAACCTTGTCACGTAGGCAAAATACGAAAACGGACTAAATAATCTACCTAGCCATGAAAAATAAAAGTGATTTGTTTTTTTTTTTATTATTATTTCCATGGCTATGTATATTATTTAATAGACTATTATCTTCATATGCAGCGTCCTTTATAAAGTGCGCATCACATGGGAAACATTTTCATTAACGACTTTCTTTTGAAATTAAACTTTGGGGTTAACTATCGCTTTAGAAATTATGAAAAATGATCTACTCGAACAGGGTCGCGTGACTTTCGGTACCTTGTAAATTTTACAATTTTTCCAAAAAACAATTGCTCAAAATATAGGTATAGTTTGACTACATAATAATCTACCTCTATGAAAAACAAAAGTGATTTTGTTTTATTATTATTATTATTTCCATGGCTATGTATATTATTTAACAAACTATTATCTTCATATACAGCGTCTCTTATAAAGTGCGCATCACATGGGAAACATTTTCATTAACGACTCTTTTGAAATTAAACTTTGGGGTTAACTATCGTTTTAGAAATTATGAAAAATGACCGACTCGAACAGGGTCACGTGACTTTCGGTACCTTGTAAATTTTACAATTTTTCCAAAAAACAATTGCTCAAAATATAGGTATAGTTTGACTAAATAATAATCTACCTCTATGAAAAACAAAAGTGATTTTGTTTTATTATTATTATTATTTCCATGGCTATGTATATTATTTAACAAACTATTATCTTCATATACAGCGTCTCTTATAAAGTGCGCATCACATGGGAAACATTTTCATTAACGACTCTTTTGAAATTAAACTTTGGGGTTAACTATCGTTTTAGAAATTATGAAAAATGACCGACTCGAACAGGGTCACGTGACTTTCGGTACCTTGTAAATTTTACAATTTTTCCAAAAAACAATCGCTCTAAATATATGAGTATGATTTCATACATATACAAAAAAAATCGTTTCGTTCCAAATTGTAGAAAACGCCAAATCTAAAATCTCTATTAAAACATTTATTTTTTCCATTTATTTATATCTTCAAAACTGTTCTAAACATAGTTAAACTCTTAACACTTAACCTCCTCGTAAACATTTAAAAACTCTCAAATTCTTAAGTTAAACAAACTTTCTTCATCATTTTTTTTTAATTTAGATTTCTGTTAAAGTTGTGGAAAAAAATCCTGTTTCATACCAAACAAGTAAAGTGTTAGTATTTTTACAAATTGTACGAGAAAAAAAAGTGTTAGTATTCACCTAATAATTATAAAATAAAATCCCGAATATTTTTCAAGTCATTTCCGAGATTATTTCAAGAACTTTTTCTGAAAATTGTTGTCACTGTTTTTCTGGATCTATTTTGACTCTGGTATTATGATTATATAGTATATATTATACCGGTGTCTACGGAAGTAGGGTTCGTAGGGTTCGTAGGGTATAATTATTTTTCCATAGTCAACTGGATTCGAGAAATAAACACTCGTTTAATTTCAACATACAAATCATTTTGAGTAGGAAGGTAACAATATAATTGTATTTTCATCATATATTTTTGTAAAATTTATATTTTTGTTTTTAACTCTCAAAGGCCTCAAAACGTGTGCCCGAAAAAATCTTTGATGGAAGATTAATTAGCTTATTAAGTTTACATCATTAAAAAGAGAAATTTAAAAAGATTATAAAACATAATGTACCTGAGGTATTCCCATCCCCAAAAAGTGAATTAAATGACTTAAAAATAACTCCTAATATTACAGTTTTAATGTAAATTAATCTTAAAAAAAAATGGAATGTTTTAATGTTTTTTTTACTTCATCCACAGAACTCTAGATAACAAGTTTATTTTACAGATTAGCTACTGCTTTGAAAGTCTCAAGGTAGATAACTTCTTTCATAAATCATTTCTTATATCATCCTAAAATTGTTACTTCATTGCTTAATCACATAATTAATTTTACCTAATATTATCTAATATTTGATTGACTTAAATATGTCAATGGAATGTGGGTGCGCCATCGTTTTTTGAAGGCGAAATATTTAATATCAAAAGGAAATTACGAGAAAAAATTAAATTAATATTCGACAAAAAAATCCGGGATTTTTATTCCTCCACGTGAAACAATCAGGCTTTTTTTTTGAAAAATTTCGAATGCATGTAGCATAATACACGTTTTTTTTCTCCGATCCGACTAACGTAGGTCACTCGAGCAGCCGTATCTTTCACTTAAATAAATCGTTTTTTCAATGCAAAGACCTTGGAAGACCGTTTCCAGCGTGAGCAAGCCTTAATATAAATTATCTCATAGCTGCACTTTCATGTACGATTACTAAATGTCGCATTCCTAAAGAATAGTTCGTTCTCTATTTATAGTACTTGCGATCATAAAATGATTATTAAACTGATAAGCAAACGTTAGAAACCTGGAGCCCATAGGAGTGACGATTTCTGCAGTGAAGAGATTCTTAAAAAAATATATCTTCCGGAATATTGTACTTTAAACCAGTTCATCACAGGCCTTGTTGCCTACGGTAGATCGATGGATCATTAACAATGGAGAGGCACACCCTTTCAATAAACATGGGCGTAACTCGCGGGGCGTAGGGAGTATTGCTTCGGTATGTAATTATGTAAATGGGCATAATAAGACGTTTCCTCATTACAAAATCTCTTTTGAAAGAGATTGCGTAATTTTGAATGTACACATTTTAATCATCCACAATTTCAGCCCACAACAATTTTGAAACGTAGATGTCCAGTACGTTCTTAGATTCTGAAAAATATCTTCTATATTCTCAAGTATTTTTTATGCTGCTATGTAAAAGTTTGTAGACTTTACCAAAGAAATCTCGAGAAATAAATAATTTTCAAATGTATATAATAAAATAAGTATAATTTAGAAACTTATTATATAACAAGAAGATATAATAACCGAAGAAGAATTAAATAAACGGTTAGGTTAAACTTAAACACAATCGGTTTGTATGGCCAGTATATGCTAAGATCGTCTGTGTACTTAACATCGATAGATTATTTTTTGTTGCAAATGTTTATTTGTGGCCTAGTTTCCTTTAAATAACCGAACTTCGTAGTAGTATTCTGTCGTAAACATATAGTCAAACATGTTCAGCCAATATTAATAACATTATGTAAACAGAAAACCAGTTCTTTGGTATTTCCCAAACATTGCTTAATTATCATATTGAAATATATACAAAATTTCTTACTCTTTCGTCTGTTCATTCAACAGTCAAATTAACTAGCTTTTAGAATGGAATTTCGGTATCTCTCTTTTCACCAACAAATATTTATTTTATCAAAATGAACCTTTCTCGGTTACTTTCACGTCGATATAGTGGAGTGGAAGTATAATAACGATAACATGTTTTTAAAAATTCTTATGGGCTAATATTTTGAATATTTTGGCCCCAATTAAGTCAAAACACCTGCTAGGTACATCAAGGTATTTAAGAGTGATGGCAAACAGTCCTGATACTGTAGGAGAAATTAGGATAGAACAGAAGAAAAGCAGCGAGAAACTCACTTCAGTATTCTATAAATAACAAAATGGAGAACAGAGAAAGAATGATCAGAATAAGTGAAAAATCCATTGAAAAATTGTATAATGTGATAGTGGTACTAATCGTAAAAAGGACTAAGGTAAGACTTGTCGAAATGATATCATGATTTTCGACACTCAAAAACATAAAGCCACACAGTATGTGGAATATACACACTTCATAGTATAATAAAGTACTTCAAAAAAATTAAAATCTTGGGTACTTCCAAAGAAAAACTAATGTAGATTAAGAAATTTTGTTTTGTTTCTAAGTGGTGTACCAAGACTGCTACAGTGTACGCCGATTTCCTCCTTCAGAAAAATTTTGTTTCGTGTTACCTGCTACTAACTACGACGCCATTCAGTAACTTAAATGAAAGAAAAAAAATACTTTCGTATACATTAATACCCATGGAATCAAGTGTCAAAATGTCATTTTGATCCATTACATAAGTATCGAAAAAAATCCCAAAAGAAGTTTAATTTTTTAGGGGGCCTTTCTGCGGCCCTTTTAAATTTTTGCTCCTGGGTAGTCATAGATCAGGTAAGGTACTTTTTTAGCTGTAATTGAAGCTATTGGGAAACAAATTATCGTGAACCGGATTCTCAACGTTAATTTGCAAATATTTAAAACAATTTTGTTATTATCACCTCGTTGTTTTAAATTCAGTGTAACTATATCTAGAACACTATTATACCATTGAGAAAGTTTTTAGCTATTTATTTTCTCTCCAATAAAACGCTACACTTATGTATTCGGCTTATACAACCGATATAATACCGCTTTTTTGCGAATTTAACGTTTTTATTGGGTACCAGGATTTTGCGGTTACGAAACCATTAAGAAGGCTAATTGACGTTTTATTGGTGTTGCAGGTTCCTTTTCGGACATCACACTGCTGTGACGAAAAGAAGAGGTCGAATATGATTAATTACATCTATATGAAAAAGGACGAGCTCAACCGATATGTTTTGCTTTCCACTTAATTGAACTGAACGATTAAAAAATTTCGTTTATGGTTCTCTTCGATTTAAAAAATATCAAATTATTTACTTTCTTCTCCTCTGTACGAAACAGCAAGTCGTTCTTTACTTTCTCTCGATACACCTGCAATATTTTCTTTTGCGTTTTTTATTTTCTTATTTTCCGTGCCCAACAAGGCGTTTTTATAAAACCGATAAAATCTTTAGTGGCATATGACTGTTCTTAAAATTAATTTAAACCTAATCGAAAGGTGTACATTATTTTATTACATACAACCTAAATGCATTTTAAGGTTATTATTAAATTTTGAAGCGATCCTATTATAAAACATTTTATCACAAATATGTTTTGGAATTTTATATAAATTCAATTTATAAGAGGGACGAGGTTATTAACTCCTAATAAATTAAGATATATACATATGTTATAATTTGTATTTTGCAAAATAGTCTTTGGTATTAACAGTAGGTATACATATTTAGTGCAATAGTTACACTATATTGTATATGTGAAAAACCACAGTTTTTTTATTTTTTTTGCAAGTTTCATTTGATTTTTTTGCTATTACAGCCTTCTACTTAAATCTAGTAATCACCCCCTAAAAATTGATGATTTGATGTTTGTATTATAGTATTGATTTTTTTTGCTTCTGATAGCATTTTATCTTGAAGTTATGTGTCTAATAAAGAAATAGTGTGTGAAAATATATAGCTAAAAAAAGTAAATATTGCAATGTTTCCAAAAAACCATGAATAACTATATGAAAATATTAAATCTTTTCAAAGTTCTTGGACTTCTTATTAAATCTGAAAGAAATCTTCAGGGAGTTGATGCCGTTCAATGAATTTGAGAAAAACAAAGTTCCAAACTATCTTTTCCTATGTTTTTGAGGGCGCTCTTTCAAATGGTGATGGTTAAAAAATTTTAAAAAAATATTTAACCATGGAAAAATTAAAATTAACCCAAAAATATGTCATTTTTTCGCTTACATTTTTTTTAATGACTTTTCGTTCCCTTTAAATTTTTTTTATGACTTAAGCCTATTCAGATCGTGGCCTCGATGTCTAAACTTAAAATAAATAAAGTTAGTCAGGTCTAAAATATTGTTACTAAAACAAAATGGCGGTCTAATTGAATTTTTTTTACGCATCTATAAAATTTTCTCGAAAACGATAGACTTCAAAAATTTTCTGAGAACAAAAATGTTTTAGAATTGGTCAAAGAATACTCTCAAATTCAAAAATTCTTCGTTTTCGAGAAAAAATTCGTAGTTATGAAAAAAAAATTCAATTAGACCGCCATTTTGTTTTAGTAACAATTTTTTAGACCTTACTAACTTTATTTATTTTAAGTTTAGACATCGAGGCCACGATCTGATTAGGTTTGTCTTAAAAAAATGAAAAGGGAACGAAAAGTCATAAAAAAAAATGCAAGCGAAAAATTACGATTTTTTGGATTAATTTTAATTTTTCCATGGTTAAATAGTTTTTAAGAATTTTTTTAACCATCACCATTTGAAAGAGCACCCTCAAAAACATAGGAAAAGGTAGTTTGGAACTTTGTTTTTTCTCAAATTCATTGAAGGGTATCAACTCGAACTTCAATGTCGAAATTCTGTCCTGTGGGCGTTAATGGGTTAATATCCCTCTAGAACTTGCTGTGTTGTATTAAAATTTCATGAAGAATGGTTTTTACGAAAATCATAGTAAGGATAGAGTTTTGAATTTTTGAATGATGTTTTTGGTTCAACTTCTACCATTTTACAGTCTAGGATTTTTTTTTTCAATATTTTCACACAATTGACATATCACCTTCAACAGAAGCAAAAAAAAATCATGTAATAAAAAATTATTAGAAACTAAGCAACCTTCAAAATCTGGGTGTATGATGACTTTTGTTGCTGACTGTACATACCTAACAATGAGATCTGATATATAATAAGTAAAGTGGCAGAAACGAGTCGTTCCACAGAGGCGTACGCATCATAAATGTAACGTACAAAAGTAACTAATAGCCTTTCACACGTTTGCCTTATTTTACTATGAAATTATATCACTCTGTACAACGTAGTTTGGATACAACGGTGGTAATACAACACCAGCTAACACAGGAGTACTGCAATCAAATTGAGGTAACCACCAATGCTAAACGCGTCGTCGTAAGCCAACCTTAATGATAAGTAAACCTTTTTCTAATTGTAAATGTGCGCAATTATTATAAAATATGATTATAGAAATCTGCACGTACATACATGCAAACACATAGATATTTCAGGAGGTACAGTAAGTTTAATGTTATCTTTAGCTATTTTCGATTCATCATTCTGGAAGAAACATCGACCCCAAAACAATGCAACAATACCAATGTTTTCTCTCGAGATGTATATAATATCTATTAGCTCTGTTTTCATCGCCTCTCATATAATTTAAAGATAAGCATCTGTGTGAAATGAAACCCGGTGAAAATATTTTTTGCGCTCTACTTCAAGCCATCGACATTGTGCCCGATAAAATAATTGAATTATATTATTCGAACGCAACAATACGATTTATAACAAGCGGGCCTTTTATTAAAATAGAAAGTGGTCAATTATAGCTTCTTTCATCGAGAAATCGACCGACTGAGACGCAATTTATGGCGTTAATTAATCAGTTAAACAGCAATTAGTAGCGGGTAACCGGCGTGTGAGACCTTAACCTTAACAGTTTATTTCTCTAAAGCAGGGGTCACTCTTTTATTTGATACATATGAGATTACAAGTTATTTTTCCAAAATAAAAATGGTATGAAAGTGTTTTTGCTTCATTTAGGGAAAATATTTCGATATTGTGAGGTTACTAAGAACCTAAAATCAAAATGAGGAACTGTAATACAATCTCCATAAAGAACGCATCATGTGGGAAAACATTTATTAACGACTTTGGAGTTAACTTGTGCTTTAAAAGTGATGAAAAATGACCTACTCGAAAGGGGGCATTTGTTACGAAGTTATAGGTATTAAGATAAGTTGTTTCTTTCCAAAATTTACGTACATATGCCAAAGTTGAACGCTCTATTAATAGGTACATTAATAAATAACACATACCCGCAAAAAAACACTTTTTTGAACCCTAATAGATAATTCCGAAGGTTTTTGACATGCTGAACACAATACCGTTGTCCGATTTACCCTATCACGTCACAATTTTCAGAAAACCTAACCTAAAACTGCAAAAAAGGTTTTTTTGGCCTATATTGAGGCCTTCATAGCTCGGCAACGAAACGAGATTGGGTAAAATAGACTAGCACTAGACAATCGTATTCAGTAAATCAAAACCTACAAAAATCAATAGGAAAAATTAAAAAAAGCAATACTATAGATGGCGCAATTATTATTTTATTTAAGTGATTTCACAAGAATTTTCAGGATCTATGGTTTCGGAAACGTACAAAGAATTCAAAATTAAATAGGCTAAACCAAAAGGTTATGTTTGTTATTATTTTTATTCAATAATTTTTTCAAAAACAAAATGATGGATTAAGATGGACTATGACAGTGATGCCTAATAATACTTATGGCCAATAAATAAGGAAATATTTGCTTCATATCAATTTTAAGGTCATGTTTTTTCATAATTCTAACTTCATGGAGAAAAACAAGTAACGGCATCGTGTTTAGCAGGTCAAAATCCTTTGTACGTTTCCGGAACACAGATTCTGGAATTACTTGTGAAATCACTTAAATAAAATAATAATCCATCCATAGTAGTTTTTTTTTTATTTTCACTATTGATATTTGTAGGTTATGATTTACTGAATACGACAGTCGAATCCATTTTACCCAATCTCGTTTCGTTGTCGAGCTATGAGGGCCTTGATATAGGCTAAAAGAGTTTTTTGCTGTTTTAGGTTTTCTGAACGGACAACGGTATTATATTCAGCATGTCAAAAACCATCAGAATCACCTATTAGGGTTCAAAAAATCCTTGTAGGTGTGTGTAATGCTTCTCAATTCTATTATGTTTAATGCAAATTTGACATACATACATATGTCTAACATTTAGGATACAAATTTATTAAAATTATTTTTTTAGTACCTACTAAATTGATGCTAGAATAATAAATAGTAAATGAAAATATCACGATAATTTAACACTGTAAATTTCAATTTTCAACTTCATTGTATCAAATATAACAGAATTTCAAATCGTTATTTTATTGTTTTCTTTAAAAAGACGATAAATAGACAATAAACTCATTTTGAACTATTTTTTGGAAATGTATCAAATTTGACAGATACGAGTTCGAGTAAGTCGTTTTTCATTTTCAAAGCACCGGTTAACCCGAAATTTGAATTAAAAAAAATCGTTGATAACATTTTTTACATGTAATTTTGCACTTTATGGACACTATATAACAATAGTAAGAGAGCAACATTGTTTTAATGTTAACTTAATAAGAACCCAGAATCAAAACTAACAATATAAAGAACAATAATATAATATTTTTAGTCAATAAAGTAAAATAGAATTATTATTAGTAATATAACAAAGATATATTCACATTGATGTAAATCTTAAAAAAAAACACAAATTATGAAACTAAAAATTATAGGATAATTATTTTTCAGTAAATACACATATGTATATCTATATACAAAATTATTGAAAGCTACATTTAGTTCTAGAAGCGATACATTTTCTTATTCGCCTGACGTTTTGATCTTATTAAATTCCTCTTCAGGGCTTAGGTACATGTTTTACTTATAAGAGGTTGTATATATTAACGGAAGATTAATTATTTCTTATGTCTCAAAACTGACTTCTATTTCAGTAAAATTTACCATTCAATAATAAGTAGCACGAATTATAGATACTGAAGTATTACGGCATCAAACTTTAAAAAAATCAACAGATAAATCTTACAGATTAATTACCGAACGTTTGGCTTGCAATTTTATCTCATTTTAGTATTCGCCCAACGCCAGTCCGTTACGCAATCGTAAGTGTGCCAGCGAGCTAAAATTAATTAGTCGCCGTTAGATTTTATAATTAATCACCGTTGGGCAGCCAGCTATTACCGAATATGCCAAAGTTATCACTCGTAGCTATTGACTTCCGCGAAATATATTTTCTCTTATGGTAAACCTGCCTACGCTGAAGAACGTGAGATACCTATGCATTATGCAACCTTAACACATGTTATGTATGTGTATTCGACAAAATTAAAAAAAGTACAGATCTTTCAACAGATAGAATCAAGTTGAACTAAAATTGTCTTTCCTGAAATTTCCTACCTTCAAAATTTTACTCTTAATATTATGTTATTGATGCAAAATATCCGTAGTTCTTATGACAATTGAAATTTTAATCGCAAAGAAATATTCATAAAACACTATTAATGTCATTGACTTTTATATATTCTTACATTCTGATGATTGAAGGCAATTCAAACAACTGTAATTAGAAATGTACTGTAACTATCTATAGAAAAAAGGGATTAACTACTTACATATATACTGATGAATTAGAGAAAGCAAACAGTTAATTCATCTGCAAAATATTCATATTCAAAATATTTCGAACAAACTGAAAAAATAAAAGTAACTGAATCGTCTATTAAAATATTCGTGACGTGACAGTCTCATTTAGAAAAACTTTCTAAACTTAGGTAAGTAACTTAGGTACTTTCTGGTGCCCAAATATTTATAAAACATTTGAACCACCTATTTTTCTAATGCAAGTCTAACAACTTCTATATTATTAACTAGTCAACGCTCCTGAAACTGATGATATTGGAGATCATAAGAGAGAAAGAATGTAAGCAGTTACAAGCAAAGACAAAAATGGGAATATGAAGGGCTTTGTCATTTTTAAACATTGATAGACCAGAGCTCCATTAGAAATAAATTTCGACTCGATTGGAATTAAGTTTCTTTAATTTCTGCCCGATTCATTGAGCAGTAGTTTATCTGGTTTTATGGATATGTAGCAATACTCGCTGACAATTAATCATATTGTTTTAATGCAATATAAATTCTATCGAATTGTTAACAATGATGAGCTGCGTTTAGGAATCAGCTCTAAGAAAATCAAACGTAATTCCATCAGATACAACGCATAACCTCAATATTTATCAGTTCTGCAACTTGACCCTATTTAGTCATTGTCCTGATCTTATTGGACAACGAATATAAATCCAATTTGCGTCACTGGACTGTCCTGGGGACAGTCAAACAAGAGTCCGCTTAAGTCCACTTAAGTCCGCTTGTTATTACGTTACATTATGAGGCACTTATCTGTATTGTCTGTTGACTTTTCCTAGTTTATGTAAGTGGTGATCTATTCCATCGAGATGATTTAAGTTCGTGTGAAAATTATCAGGTAATGGAACTACTGATAACGGTAATGTTTCGATAGCTTGAAATAGAAGAATTCACGGCAGAGGATAGTCCAATCCGGGTTTGACTTTGAAGACTCTAGTTAATTTTTGGAAACAATTTTGCCCAAATTTCCAGTAACATCGAGGAACAACCAAATTGTAGGGAATAAAATTATCTCCTCATTGTAGAAAAATCTCCAAACTATGCTTTTACATAATATGTCTAACTTGTCAAATTGTTTCATTCTACTAGCTAAGTCAAAACAAAACCACATACAACATAATTCTTGCTTTTGACACGAGTATTGAATTCGAAACTCAATCATCTCGGACTTGGTGGTCGCATTCTGTTCACCACATTGGATTCCGATCCACGACCAGAGATAATTGTCAGCAAGGACACATCGTTGCAACACTCATACGTCGATCTGCCTTCCGTTACTTTTCTCGCATTGATATTCATGAATTTCTGCGTGCCTAATAAAACGATTGAACAACGCAACGTTTCTCGATGAATTCCATCGGGTACCGAAGGTTAACAGGTACAGCGGTTTTTTCAAACTCTTTTTCCGCAAAGTAACTGAATAATTTTGCAGTTCCTGATCGCGAAAGGTCATTATCATGTTTTCCGAATGCGCGCTGGCATTTTTTAGATTGCGGCGTGTAATTTCTTCGGTTTTTTAATGCGCGTAACATCGCTGGTTTGTGGAAATACGGTCGCCTTGTATAAGTAGACTGTGTAGATTTTTTATTAGCAGAAGGTCGAATATTTTACCTACGACTTTTACTCTTTTGTCCGGCGCGACTGAGAACGCGGTTCCGGGAACTAGAACTTGGACATGCATTGTTTGACGGGACGACGGAGAAAATTTAATCTTTAAAAAGAATTTAATAATCGAACAATAATATACCAAATATATTAGATGAAGGAGATTTCATTCATTTCACGTTGTTGCAACATGTGTGAGCAGTTTTCGAGCACGAGGTAAATATAATATGGGAGGAGTTTTAGTCTAGCGACATGGCGATGTTGATGCGCAAATGAGGTCATGGATAGATTTATTTACAATGAGTTTTGAAATCATTTGTATAACGCAAGGAAATTTAAACGTCTATCGAACCAACATTTACGAAACCAGAATCTTTTCACCATTGGAATTTTCAATAAGTGGCAAAATATTTTTTTTCACAGACTAGAACGAGAAAATATAAGGTTTGATTTACTTTCATATATGATTTTCATCATATTTCTGCAATTAATTATTGTTTTCATCAAGGCCATAATGCACTACTTGGAGGGATAAAATTTAATCCATTTAAAAACTTGAGGAATATCCATTCCGTTAGTATCTTCATTAGATAATTTGTTGCTAGTCTGGCATTTGTTAAATCGTGTGATTTATTAACAGCCAACCGTCTAGCTGCACTTAATTGAGAAATGCTATTTTCTATTTCTTCCTGTTTCGTATCGCCCGTGAAAAAATTGTTTATTAGCCGATGAAAGTTTCGGAACTAACTACGATTTTGATGTTTATTTAGCGAGAACATTCTACTTTGCAAGTCGTTGCAGATGAAAGTGAAAATTTTTACTCTGTAGTGATCTAATTATATTTTTTTTCGATTCCTAATTCGGTGTTATAATCAGTTTGGTTTTTATGTGCTGTTACAGAATCAACTTTTATTTACATTTAGGAAATGCGAAATTTTTAATCCTTGTATAACAGTTAACAGTAGTGTATTATGTCAAAGACAGTGGCGGCTGGTGGAATTTGAACTTCTCGTATTTTCGTAAGGAAGTATGGGACGCAATCACCCCACATTGAGTAACGTAATTTGGGAAAATATGTGATGTGATAACAGTGACTGGTGCTGAATTAAGGATAGAAAACTAAAGACAGTACGGTAAACAGTAGTAACAGTTTTTAATCAGTACGTTTAAAAAATGCATAATGCATCTACTGGTATATACTATGGATGCTTATTTAACATTAGCGCATCCACCTATTTTTCGAAAGAATTTACATTCACAAATTAATTATCACAAAAATTCACAAATAATCAACACATATTCAATAAAACCACTATAATAAAAATTCTTGTATGAACAATTATTTACTAATCAAGGAATCTATAATGTTGTAAAAAAAATATAAACCGTTTACCTTTTATAGAACTTTAGTGATAAAAAATGTAATGTTGCCGTTCATTGAAAACCCACTTTGTTGAAAAGTGTATTAAACGATGAAAATTTCAATTAAACCATTATCAAGAAAATAATTGAACGTATATAGAAAAAAATAATTGTAATTAGACTACGATGAAGAAGAAATATTGTCTCAGTTTGAGAAAGTTTTCACACAAATAAGAGTTCAGTTTAGAAAACAATGTTCCTAAAATATAACTGAAATGAAATTACTGAAAAAAAGATGAAAAAAGAAACAATCAAAATTTAGTTATATTTTGTAACGAAAAATATTTAAAATATATATGTACCTATACTATACATATATTTTAAATACATAAGTAGTGATAATCATGTACATATATAAATCATATTAAGAATTAAATTAATTAATTGTTTTGAAAATTTTAATTTTTGAAAATACATAATTCAATTGTGTGCAGTTTTGGTAATAATATAGTATTATGATACGTAAATATAAAATATTTGCATGTGATATGTCAAGTAAAGCTTCAAATAATGAATTCAACAATAATAAGAACAATGGAGGGGGATGAATGAATAGAAAAATAATACTTTATAGTTACTTTTAGGGCAGATAATCTACAAATATGACATTATTGTAATGTTGAAATAATAACTCCTTAGAGATGATTAAATTGTTTTTTTTTCATATTTTGATTTTGAAAGACAAGCAATAAAGTAAATATAAATTTTGTGATATATTTTTGAGACACCTTATTTTTACAATGTTAATGTCTACTTCTTTGAAGCAAGTTCTTAATATACAAAGTCATATATTTTCGTTTCCAAATAAGCAGTTTAAAAAAATACGGATTTGTTTTGAGTACCTAATCGTTTATTTCGAGCGTATGTACATTTGATGTTGCCGTTACTAGTAAAACACGGCCAAAATTGCAACATATGGCAGTGTAAGTAGCCGGCATGTCAGCCGGTCAGCGTATGAAAGTTTCACATCACTCGTGGCATAGTTACGTACCTATCAACGTTCTGCGGACAACCGGAGAACTGTTCGTGTGGAATTTCGTATTTCGCAGAGCGACACACACAGAAATTTCTCGAATCTTGAAAGTGGATATCGAGAGGGAAAAATCAAAGAACTCGCGTTACTGTCTATGACTATACAATCCAATATACTTGCCACAGTTTAGTAAACAATGACTCCATACAACTCTCTTTTTCTTTTGTTTAGCATAACATAAATCCAGCTAACTACTTTACTCACTTTTATGGAAAAACTAGTAGGTTACCGTAAGTTTTTTTTTGATAGGAAAAAAAACTGCGTTCGAGACATTTTGGATACGAATCAAATTATTTTTTTTATGGCGATCAGAACCGGTTGGATTTTGCAATATGTGAAAGTGTGTTTAATTGTCCTACCGCAATGTTTTTTTCTAGTAGAGATTGAAAAAGCTTATCAACATGGCCGGTTTAATTTACGCCAAGGACAATATAACTCAAATATACTATAATATACTAATGTACCAGTTTAAAATTGTGACCATCTAATTAAATGGAATATAATGTTAAATTAAGTCTTTTTAAATTTTAGATATAATGGCTAAAAGTTGGTACAGAAAATTCATGAAATGTGAGTGCATTTATTACAGTTATTTATACAGACATCCAAAAAAAAATGTCATCAAAGTAGGCCGAGAAAAGAAGACGTATTTCTATTCTTAATCGAATTTATAACCTTATTTACTTGTCAAGACTGTCGCATCATATGACAGCCATTGTTTATTTTACAAATTGTGACACTCACTTGTCAAAAGTTTGACATAACCGAAAAGCTTCGACATGACCGCTATTTCCATCTCTCTCGTTCATAGCCAGAGTTGATGACGTTTTTTTTTGGATGTCTATATTATACCTTATGCGTTAAGTTGATATATGTCCAAGTCATTTGCTTACCGAAAACCTTATAAAATAAAAGTATTTTTAATATATCCCCACTCACTTACTTCCGTTTTTTTGTATAAAAAAAATAAAAACCCGTATACCCATATATTTTTTAATGCAAGAAGTGGGAATCTACATATTTTTTTATATTCTAATAATAAAAAATACAATCTCCCCTGATTTAAAATATCACATTCAATATAAACAGACAAGACAATATAAACCACGATATTTTTATAATGAAAAACTTTTGAGTTCTTAGATATTACAAAACGTTAGATAACTGCTTTTAAGATTAATCGCCCAAAACTTTGTTTAATTAAATCTTTTTGGATGTCTTTTTTCTGAATATATTTCAAAAGACGTCTCTTTTGAATTCCATTTAGCTTTAGGAAAATTTATTTCGCAAACTTCGAAAACCCATCACCGAAAAAAATATTTCACAACGTTTGATTGCATTCTAGTAGCACCCCGTACGTTTCTTGGATCGGTAACAAAGAGCGCAAAAAAAAACTCTTAAAATGGCGCGCAATATAGCGGAACTTTCGAAAAACCGCCGCGCAGGAAAGATTCCACAATTTCGCCAAGAGCACCCTGTACATTCGGGGCTAGATTAAATGCGCGTATTTCGGAAAATTCTACATCTATCACTGTTTCGCAACGTCGTCGTCGAGGACCACTTTTCGAAAATAAGAAAGAACCACTGCCGCGTTTATCACAGAGCAATAAATCCAAGTCGTCGTCGAAAATGCACCAGTACATACCAGAGATAGAGAGTGCACTGAGCACCAACAAACACGCGAAGCTCCTCATGTCTATTCACTGTGGTTACGGCGATTCACTGGTTCTTTTGCGGGTTGTTGTCGTACTTTATAGCTGGCCGCCCCCCTCGCCCGACGGCGACTCTCTTCGCGAGCGGTGCCGGACGACGTCGCCGGCGCGGGTTCCCGCGCACGCCACTGGCCGCGTGTCGATCGAGGCGGCGAGGTTCGTTCGTCGCGCGGTAGGTACTCGATTTCTTGGCCTCCCCGGATTCTCGTCGAAATGCGGAGATCCTTCGTCTGTTTCCTCTGCTACTTGATGGCGAAGAACCAGATTTACGATGGAACGTGGAAGAGTTGTACAGGCTGATTGTTTTTTCTCGACCACTCCGTTTTATTCATAAGCGGCTAAATAACATTGTATTGTGCGGAAAGTATCATGTTCCTACTATCTGAGATTAGAATTTAGCATGTATAAAAGAAAACCGAACGACGCCAGGCGTCACGACGCTTCGTACATTTTTTTTTCTCAAAACATGCCAGTTTTATGAGTGGCATTATTAGTAACGTTTTTAATATATTCATTTCTTCAAAAGTTATGACTAGGGTTCGGAAACTGTACCACGACACTGGGTGAGACTCGTAATGCTGCATGCCATTGACAGAAGGACATATGAGAGACCAAAAGACAGGAGTAAAAATGTGTTAATAATGTACATACCTATCGCTTGTGTCATTCAGAATTACCGACTGTTTGCATTGCTTGAGCGTACGTTGCCACAACTAGTAGTCTTTCTACATTTCTTCTCGTTAAACGTGAGCGATTTGGCCTGTACATTTCGTTGTAGAAATTATCATTCCACATCTACTGAAGTTAAAGGCGCAAATTCAAAATAGTTTATGGACAGAGCACGACGCACCACGCACATTATTTTCACGAATTTCGCACAGTTGTTTGCATCACTAACAGTTGTTTGTTGTCACTAACATCAGTCCATTATTATTTTTAAATCTACAGAGGACACAGCACGTGTTACTACTATTTCTATACTTTTAGCCTTTGTTTGCAAAACCCGTTTACTAGCTCTCGATATCGGGCGCGAAATATCTGAAACAGCTAAAATTCGTATCAGAACATTAACAACCTTACTACCGCGAAAATCTGTTGTTTCGTCCACTTTCAGCCAATGAAATTTATTGCGTATGTCTTCTTTGATATTTTCCATTACAAGTATGTACACAATGGAAAATCGCATACATATTTGCCAAAAAAACGTCTGAAGTAAATATTGTCGATCACGTTCCACGAAAGGCTACATGCACAAATCAAACCAACACTCTTTTTTTCTAACAGTATCAGTAATACTTCACATCAATTTTTTTCAGTCTAATCACAAATGGTAACGACTGTGCCATTATTGCAGAAATCCACACAAAATCAGATAATATGTAAATACAGTACACGAACTCTAAAAGAAATACGTACACGGTGCAAAATATGTACACACGTTTATTAGTCACTCACGACACATAAAATTATTTTAAACTCGGCGTTCTAGCGTCGGTCCGCTCGCATCGAGCTAACGTAAAATACTAAATTTCGACAACGGAATCGTCGCCCGACATATGGATAAATTGTATCTAGCTGTTCTGCATAACTGCATATATATAACCTGCACGCAGCGGACGGACACTGCATTTTGACACACTTTCCGGACCCTAGTTATGACCCAATACGTGTGATTTACACATATATGTGATTTATCTTTAATATTTTTTTTTTTTAGTATTTAGCAAAAGATTAACAATAGGCCATATTTTTCAATGAAGCCACCAAAAAAATATTTTTATTAAGTGTTAACCATTTAATGTGGAAATACAATGTAGTTAATTCTGTATAGTGTCTCAGTAATTCTTAATTTATAATATAATTTATAGCTGCCATAAGAAAAAAATTAATGATGGTTCCAGAAAATCGAAACGTCAAAACCTTAAATCTCTTAAAGATTTAAAATATCCTCAAAAAGTTGCCTTGATAATGAAATAATGAATTTTTAAACTTTTAAAAATAAAAAAGTTATAGCAGATTTTCGAAAATCCACGTTTTTGATTCTACAAAAAATATCTCAAAAATCCAAAAAGAAAGTAGTATTCTTTAAGCTCCGTTAAGTTACTCATAAAATTGTCTACAATTTTGTCAAGTTAACCGTTTCAGTTTTCATTCATCACCAATTCTGGACACACTGTATATATTCTCACGATATAATATTTCATTACTTCAATTTCTAGAATAGACTTTTCAAAATCCAGTTATATATTCATTGTCAAGGCCTACTTTCCCAATTTTTGTTATACAAAAATTTTAATAACTAATTTTGATTTTTTCAAAAAAAAAATATTTAGTTTCATTTTATTTCTAAGCCTATTTGGAATGAGAATCTAAAATGAAATAGCCGTTGAAATGTGGAGTTTCTTCATCTGATGATTTTGTTTCATCTACTCTTTGATAACGAAGTAGGTGAATAGTAGGATACGGGAGATATTCTACAACTAAGCGTTCTTAAAAGGATGAGGAAAATTGGAAAATTGGAAAAAAATAAACTAGTTTGAGACAATCGCTATGTACATGGGTCTAAAGCAAAATTTCATTTTTCTATTTCACCGTAAAAATTGTATGTTGTTTTTTTTTTTTTTTTGATGAGTAGATATATGCTTTAATTCTAGTACCGTTCGCTATGCATCCATTTGTATAAAATATGCATAAATCCCAAAACAATTGTAGCCCTCACTTTTCATGCACAAAATTGTCAGTTTTTGAGGATGTAAAACTTTATGAACTCACTGCATAGAGTAAGGTTTTCAGCAACTGACCTAGTTTTTCCGCCACTTTTAAATTTCCTTATATTTTCCAAAGCAGGCAAATTTGACTGAACATTTTATCGGTTGAGCAGCTATTGAAAATAATTCTACATAAGTAAAGAATCATGTCATGAAACGAAATTGGGTCAAACTGTAATAATACTAGAGAAAAAAAATAACTTGGTACCTAAGAAAGTGAAGTTTTAATTTACCACATTATTATTTCATCAAGTCTTTCAAATCTTCTAACATCTTTTATCGATCGTCTAACTCAATTGAACTTTTATATCAATATTTCAGATGTATTCATATTAGTATTGGAGTTCCTGCTACACCACTTTCTTCCTTTAATCAGTAGCTTTTATTTATCAGTAGCTAACAATTGTATTTTTCACATTAAATGCACTGGTGAATGCTTATAAGTTAACAATCTCTAACGAACTTTGCTGGTAATTTTACGTTACAGTAACGGCAAGAAATTCGTATTTACCTGTAATTGTCTAAAATATGTATATACTTTGTGTTGAATGTTAACCATATGACTAGAATAATATTTTATTATTAGATTCGTATGTGGTTAAACCTGTCTTTATCTTTTATATTATGGAAAGTTGGTTTCCTATTCATTCTACTTACATATTAAAATTCTGTAGAATAGAGATCAGTAGAGCCCGCCGCAATGGTCTACAACGAGCCACAGTTCTCGAATTATTCTCGAGTCATTTGAAAAATTCATCATAAAGATTAATCCAATCAGAAGTAAGGACATTCTTTTTCTATAACAATAATCAAAGGTGGAAATATTTTTCAAATAACTCGAAAACGGTAGCTCGTTGCCGACCATTACGCCGGACTCTAGAGATTCCGGAGACTCAGTACTGACCTGATTTGATACCTGTGTTTCTGTACATTATTGTTTTTTGTACAACACTAGACAAAAACGAATCAAACATAACAAACGAGAGTGTGCAGATACTATGTTAAATTCTTTGGGCGTGTATTGTCTGCCATATAACGCAAAATGCATTGTGCGACAAAAATAAGAGAATTCCTTGCATAAATCAAGTACGACGATAATTAACTCTGCGTTTACTCACCATAAAGCGAGTTCCAGGCAGTTAAGCATTCCGTAAATATACTAAGTTCTGTTAGTAATAAAAACAATCGTATTATAAGAAGGCAACCTACTTGCCTAAGAAATATTTATTTGTTTCATGAGCGATAATTATCTTCCATGTAAGAAATGTGCACATACTATGTTAATGGTAGAGTGCATATACTATGTTAATGGTAGAGTGTGCACATACTATGTTAAATTCTTTGGGCGTGTATTGTCTGCCATATAACGCAAAATGCATTGTGCGACAAAAATAAGAGAATTCCTTGCATAAATCAAGTACGACGATAATTAACTCTGCGTTTACTCACCATAAAGCGAGTTCCAGGCAGTTAAGCATTCCGTAAATATACTAAGTTCTGTTAGTAATAAAAACAATCGTATTATAAGAAGGCAACCTACTTGCCTAAGAAATATTTATTTGTTTCATGAGCGATAATTATCTTCCATGTAAGAAATGTGCACATACTATGTTAATGGTAGAGTGCATATACTATGTTAATGGTAGAGTGTGCACATACTATGTTAAATTCTTTGGGCGTGTATTGTCTGCCATATAACGCAAAATGCATTGTGCGACAAAAATAAGAGAATTCCTTGCATAAATCAAGTACGACGATAATTAACTCTGCGTTTACTCACCATAAAGCGAGTTCCAGGCAGTTAAGCATTCCGTAAATATACTAAGTTCTGTTAGTAATAAAAACAATCGTATTATAAGAAGGCAACCTACTTGCCTAAGAAATATTTATTTGTTTCATGAGCGATAATTATCTTCCATGTAAGAAATGTGTGTTACTCCAGATAAAGCATTTTGAATCTGAAAAAAAATAATCTTGAAGTTGTTGACAGAACTTTATCCTTTAGAAAAGAATCTTTACCATATAGAAAAATAATCAAAATGGAAAGCAAAAACCTGCATTAAAAAATATTGACAATTAATTAGATCTGATTACAATTGAATTGATTGTTTTTTGAAATACTTGTATACTTTTTAAGATATTTGGTGAAATTACAAGGGTATTAAATAAGCACATCTAAATTTTCATTATCCTCGATTGGTGGATAGATTAAATATCAATATTATAAAATGTGTACAAAAAAATATGTAATAGTATTGCATTCAAATTTTATCATATACAAGTAGATATTATCTAAAATACATACAAAAATAAAAAATAAAAAGGCTTATAGTTTTACATTGCTTTTGAGCACCAAAACATTTTTTTATACAGTGAGGGCGTAAAGTCGCGCAAACCAAAGGATATTTTTTAAGAAAATACGTACTTCGTTTGTTTTTTTAATGACAGCTGTCAAAGATGTGATTTCATCCACATTTCTTTTAAATGACAACATATGGCTTGTGATGCATCATTTGAAAGCTCTTATTTCACGCAACATGCTCCTAAATTTTGGCGCGATTCTAACACGCCATTTTAAAATGGCGACCAATCAAAAGTTAAAATTCGATAAAAAACGAAGGAAAGTTTATTTAAAAAATCACTCGGACACAAAAGGTTGTTTGCTCGGCTATTTGACATAATACACTCTCAACAGTTATCCAGAATTCCAAAAATTGAGAATTAATAATATAAAGCGCACTATTAATTATTTTAATTTTATTAATTATTTAAATTAATATTTAAATAATTAATAATAAACAAAATATTTCCAGGTCGATGGATTGGGCGAATGGCGTTAATTCGATTGTCCTCCTATGTCGCCTGACCTAACCCCCATGGATTTCTTTTTGTGGGATTATTTAAAACATAGCGTGTATGTAAATAAGCCTACTAGTATAGACGACTTAAAAAATAGAATAAGATACGAAATTAAAAAAATACTAGCTGAAATGATACGTAACATGGTTAAGAAATTTGAATCGCTGCTTGATTACTGTCAAGAAGTCAACGGGGCACAGTTTGAACATTTATTAAAGACCAGATTAGGATAGGTAGTTTTAACTGTGTTATTTTTATGTTAATGTTTTGTTTTTAATAAATATATTGAACAAAAATATGCGCTATATATTATTTATTTTCAATTTCTAGAATTCTGGATAACTATTGAGAGTGTGTTATGTCAAACTGCCGAGCAAATAGCTGCAGAACCTCTCTTGTTCGCGTGATTTTTTAAATAAACTTTCCTTCGTTTTTTGTCGAATTTTAACTTTTGAACGGTCACCATTTAAAAATGGTTTGATAGAATCGCGCCAAAATTTAGGAGCATACTGCAGGAAATAAGAGGTTTCAAATGATGTATCACAAGCCATATGTTGTCATTAAAAAAATATATCGATGACATCATATCTTTGACGGCTGTCAATAAAAAAACAAATGAAGTAGGTCAAAATATCGGCAAATGAAAAATTTAATAGACGTGTCCGAGCGTTTTTTCTAAACAAAATATCCTTTAATTTTTATCGAATTTATGCGCGACTTTACTGTATAATGGATGGCCCTCACTGTATACACGGTGGAGACTTTAACTGGAAAATATTCGCTAACTTTTAAATGTGTTTACCTACATTTTGCAAGTAATATGAAAAATATAGCCCTTCAGGGGTGGCTGAAACCACCCTCGACATGATTTTTTCAAATGCAACCCGATGGCTTCTGACCCCTCATTGTAAAGCTGGTGGAAAGAGGAATCCAACGCACTGATCAAATTTTAATTTTTAGTATGTTTGTAGGGTTGCATACAATTAAAACAATTTAAAAATTAAATTTATTTTCAATGTAACAATTGTTCAAAATGTGCACCATTCACTTGTTGGCAGCATCCCAGTCTGTGGTAGGTTTCGTCCCTTACATTATGCAACATTTGCGGTGTTATTTTTCCGATTTCCTCTCTTATCCTTTCCTGCAGATCTGCTATGTTGTTGGGTTTCTGAATGTAAACCCTACTTTTAAGATGTCCCCACAAAAAAAATCCAGTGGTGTAAGATCTGGAGATCTTGCTGGCCACTCAATATTACCTCGCCTCCCAATCCACCTACCGGGAAAAATTCTGTCCAGATACTGACGAACAATGGCAGCATAGTGTGGTGGGGCCCCATCTTGCTGAAACCATAACCTCTCGTCGGTCAAGTTAGGGTTTAAGGGTTTTGGAAATAAATGACATAGCACTGGCATTAGTTCGTGCTGGAGTAAACGCAAGTATCTTGCTCCATTAAGAGTGTCATCAAAGAAAAATGGTCCTACAATTATATATTGTATTATTCCGGCCCACACATTAGTTTTGTATCCTAATGGGGTTCCTTCCATTTCATTCATTCCTTTTGTATCCGGTGGGTGCTGAGTATGAAGTTCCCTCATCCAATGGGGGTTCTCTTCAGCCCAGTAACGACAATTTTGGCGATTTAAGTGCCCATTTAATGTAAAAGTAGCCTCGTCAGAGAAAACTATCCACTCTAAAGATAACTGGTTTTGATCAATACAAGTCATCAATAAATCGCAGAATTCCACTCGTCGATCTGGATCATCTTCAAGTAGCTCTTGAACAGCTTGCATTTTATATGGGCATTTTTTCTCATATTTAAGTATTTTTAAAACTGTTTTGTGATTAAGATTACTATCACGGGCCAGTTGACGGGCTGGAGTGATTGTATTTTCTTCTAGAGCAAGCAACAAATTCAACTTCGTGTCGTCATCAACAACAGCCTGCCTCTTACTCGGTACTTTCCTGACATGACCCATCTCTCGATATTGTGCCTCAATTTTACTAATAGTACCTTGATTTAGTGGTGGCAAGTCAGGATGTGTTTCTCGAAACAAGCGAACAACTTCGCATTGAGTTCGCGCCCTATCACCATATCCAATCATCATCAAAATTTCGATTTTTAGTGATTCAGTTAAATAAGACATTTTCACCAATTTCAAATAACACTTCGTTTCAAACTCTGAATACAGCATACAAACTAAATTACGCTTTGCGGCCGTGTAAAAACACTAGCAAAAAATAACAAATATCAGTTGTGGCAAAAAATTGCTTGGAATTTTTTGTGGGGACATATGAAAAGTAAGGTTTACATTCCAAAACTAAACAACACACATTTTGAGTACGAAATTGTTGCGTTAAAAATAAATTAAACTATAAAATTACGTTTTAATTGTATGCAACCCTACAAACATACTAAAAATTAAAATTTGATCAGTGCGTTGGATTCCTCTTTCCACCAGCTTTACAATGAGGAGTCACAAGCCATCGGGTTGCATTTGAAAAAATCATGTCGAGGGTGGTTTCAGCCACCCCTGAAGTGCTATATTTTTCACATTACTTGCAAAATGTAGGTAAATACATTTAAAAGTTGACGTGTCTCGGGAATTTTTTGAAAAATCATTCACCACCCCGCTAGCGAATATATTCCAGTTAAAGTCTCCACCGTGTATAATACCTACACCTATACATATAAAAAAAGTCAACGCTTTTACAACTAATTTCTTTAAACCGTTAATTTGGTCAATATCACAAATCGTTCATATACCTAATGACAGGCGTTATCTAAGACCACATTTGTTTTTGTTATATTTTTTTTTACTTTCACTTACAGACGTCAATATTAATTTCGCTACTTAAAACACAAACATCGTTTGTGTTTCAACAGACAGTCAACGGGTAATGGTTTGATTTAGTTCAAGAAAGAGATTAACACACATACACTAAAAGTAGCTGGCAATGTAACATTTGTTGCAACAAAACAAAGCTGTGTAGTCCGTAGTCTCTGCTAAGTAGTTCATCTATAATGGATTATTGGGTGAGTAATATAAGAGTTGTTTGTTATTAAAGGGGATCATTGCATTTCGCTAATGTTTGTAGTCTAAATAATGTGTCCCTAAATGGATTTTTTTGAAATTCAAAAATTTGTAATAATCACGAAACCGAAAAGGTCTACAAAGAAAAATTCTGTTTATTTTTTTTTATTTTGGATGAACAGAACAATCATATGAACCGTCGTGCGCCTTACTTTTCGCATAGGTCTCTTTCGAAAGCTGTAGAGTCAATTTCATCAATATTTTTACTTGAAAATATTATGGAAAACTGTTCAAATGTTAATAAACACAACATGTAAATATATTCATGAATCGCAGAAAGAATCCCAAAAAATAAAAATGACCGTTATAGTTGACGACTCCCTTAAAAAACTGTAAAAAATGTGTGGGAATTAGATTAGCCAACTGAATTTAAAAAAAATACATAATAATTTTAATACAAGAACAATAGTTTTGTTAAAAACAGACATGGATAGCTATTGCAATTAAAACACGCAATAACAATAGGCGGCTATTTAAATATGTGATATTAAGTTTTACAATTTGCATTTAAAATTATCAATGGGAGTAAAAAGTGTTCCTAAATGTTTGTTTCATGAATGTAAGTTTATGTAATTGTTGATACCAAGCTGTAAGCTGCAAGTTTGGAAACCTAAACTGCAGGTGAGGTTAGCAAATAAGAAATAAATTAAAAAGTTATTCTAAATATTTAATTCATAACCGCAAACAGATATTCAATTCATAACCGCAAACAGATAAATTAATTTGCATAGAAAGCTGTAGATGCAGAAAACCAAAATCAGGGCCATAGTCGGGGGTGACGCCAGCAGGGTCTGAACCACCTCCTCCCCCTTAAAGCTCCTCTGAACCCCCTAGCAGAGTTACAGAGCTACCTCTATTTCTAAACAAAAGCGTTTATATCCACGTTAGAACATGCTACATCACTTGAAGGTCTTCGTTAACGTGATGAGCCATTAAATACTTAAAACTTAAATAAAAACTAATTTCACCGCTTTTGATCTTTTAACCCTCAAATCAATTTTATTTTTTTAGTGTACATTTTTGGTTTTTTAGTATTGTAAATGTGTTTTAAATACAAGGCCCGCTGAGAGGTTTGCACCATTTGGGAATTTTTTTTATTGGCAATTCAGTTGAATTTGTAAATTAAAAAAAATGGTATATTTGTGTGGTACCAAAATAAAATTAATTAATATTTCATTATTTTTGGAAGAAAAAAATAGCATTTTAAAGTCATTTGTAAAAGATCCAATCCAAATCAGGAAGAAATGCAAAGAAAAATCTAATTATTTTTAAATTTCCTGTGTGAAATAATTAACAACTATTTGGTGAAAAGTCTAAAAAATATAATCCACCAGTTATAATGTAAAAACTACTCTGTGAAAAAGTAAGCAGGTCTTGTTGAATATGTGCTAAATGAGATTAAATTTTATTTTAAAAAAATCATACATTATTAAGAACACCTGAACTGATTTCCAATTCACTCTTTCTTTAAGTTACAAACTGCAAGTATTTTTTTCGTACAAGTTATCCCTATATGCATCGAATATTTTACAGTAAAATATTTAAAAATGGTCCAGGATTGTTCGACGTTTGCTTTTAAAAATACAGGAATATTTTATGCTGGTAACACCAACATATTTTGAAGAACCTATATGAGAGAACCTCAATTCACGTGCAAAAACGCCCTAAAAAATTCATCAACTGAAATTTTTCGAAAATATGTAAAAACAAAGTCGATTCATTTTTGCATGAAACATCGTATTTTAATGGTAACTACGGAAGATCTTCATGTGACGTGTCGTTTAGCAGGTTTTTGAAATGGAATTAATTCAAATATTATGTTTTTTTTTTATATTATAATTACATATTATAAAAGAGCTACAATTTGGTCATTCGCGGAAGTCCCTACGACTTTCGTAGGCCGAGTAATTAGATAGTAAAAAAAAGGTCAATTTTCGAAGGTTTTCATTTTTTTTTGCAAAAAGTTGTGAACCAATTTCAATTTTTAAAAACTGACTTTCTTCATCTTGTTAAGCGCTATAACTTGCTATTTTTTGTTTTTCTGAAATAAATTTTTTTGGTACTTAAAAAGTGAAAAAACCGGTTTTTCACATGTTTATGAATTTGTTTGGTTATGTTCCAACAAACCGATTTGATCCAAAACTAGTGCACTCAAATTGCACTATTTTTTACCTGATTATCAATTTTTTTTTAACGCTTGAGGAATTTAAAAAAAAATTCTTACTGGGCTAAAAATCTTTCCTAAGCTAGATATTTATACATACGACATTAATTTTGTATATTAGCTGTAATTATAATTCGTATACCATATATGTATAATATATAACATAATAATATATGTTATACTGATTGCGCAAAGATGCTGATCCCCCCGTTTTAATAAATATGCATTAACGATCGAAAAGAATGATAATTTTTACATTGTCCGGCGAAGTAGGTATAACACGGAATGATTTCAATAGCCGACAGCTATTATTAGAACGAAATGAAAAGTTGTTAGCCTTGGAGATGGGTACGCGATATTAGATGGACGTGTATTTGATCTTCTACTGACACAGTGAACCAATCTCCGCGTCCATCCAATACCGCTAAGAAGAGGTAATTGGGTCCTTCGTCCTTCATATGGTAGTCAGGGAAAGAAACGTCCAAATAAAAAGAGTATTACATTTTTCACATTTAAGTAATGAAATGTGGCAGGTATTTTTATTATGTATAAGGGAGTACAATATTAAAAGTGGAGAGATATAAAAGGTGATTTTGTTAAATAGGTGAGTTTGATAAAATACATATCATATGTCTACTTGTTGATTTTACCTGTACGTAATTTTTTTTCATAATCACCGAGTGAAAAAAATCGCAAGTTTTGAATCCCTGAATATTTTTTGCCATTACAGTTCTTTGGTTTTTACTTGTCGACGACTGCCGTAGAAAACTGTTACATGAATATGATATTTTATACAGTTTCTTTTTCCCGACTTTTTTGTTTCAAACCAATTTTATGTTGAAAAAAAAACCATTTAATTCAAACATGTTACATACCATTTTAAAGCTCCTGCCTGAATTGCTCTTTCATACTGTATAGAAATGTAGAGAATATGAGAAATGAATATGAGACTATTAGAAATGATTGTGTAGTTTTCATTTTATTAACTTGATTTTTAAAATAATGAAAAAAGTTGAAATTCACATACATTTGCGTCAAATTACTGGAAACGTGGCTTCAACGCGACCTCAGATCCAAAAAATATGCTTTGTAGAAGGTGACGGTATTGTCTTGGATCGTGTGACGCAACTCAAGAAGTTGTTCAAGAAGTTGAACAACGGTCACATTGATTTTTAGCTAAAACCACATAGTCCAGTAGGCAGGGAGCTAAAATCATCAAAAACTGTTCTGGAAAGAAATAGGGCTAGTTTTCACGTTTCCCTATGTATTTTTTTGCGTAGAACATAATGTGCGTCCGTAGAGCTGAAACCGTCCGCTAATTTTTTAAACTAACAATTTGTGAAAATTTTTTGAAACATTTCGGCTTATATCTCCGTTCCTTGGCATATTTTAGATATCATATTCATATAAGAAGCTGTAGCCTATTGATTTTCCTAAATTTTAAGCCTAACCTGAAGTCTTTAAGTGCTATTGTTAACTTGCAAATGACTGCTGAAGTTGAAAACATGCTTTTTTTTCATTATTTTTTTACTTCGAAAGTAGGGCGAATATGATCATGAAATTTCTTGGAGGGACTGCTATTTGTAGTATGAAATTACAAAAAAAAATCAGCTCGATCCGTTAACTTTTCGAGTAATTAACGATCGAATTTTTTTTGCCTTAACTGATAATGACGCCATTTCTTTGTTTATTGTACGATGTTGATCGGGTAGGGCTAGAAAAATCATAAAACTCTTCAAGTGTGCGAGACTTTTTGAGATTTTGAAAAATATTAATTTGGGCCCGTTTTATAACGCTTTCAACGGACTACCTTTTTTGACGCGAAGTATATACAGTGTGGAACAGCCAAATGGAATAAATTCAGTAGTTCCATTATTATGCATTTTTTTTAGAAAATCCTGAGACATGTCAATTTCTAATTCTAAAATGACATCTTGCGACGTAAACATATCATCCCTAAATTCAGCCCCCCTCAATGCTGGGCACCTATCGTGGGCTGACAGGCGTTATCAGATAAGACAGCCTTATCTTTGACGAATTAATCCACAATATCATAGTGAGGCAGATTAAGACCGCTCGGAATCTGGAAGTATCAAAAGGAGTTCCGGGGTAGCGAGTAATTTCGCGTGCCCCTGGATTCCGCACCTTTTACATGGTCTTTATATCGAAACTTTGTTTCAGTTCGTTTTCGTTATATTATCATTTAAATTTTTAATAAATAATCGGAAGAAACTTTGGTTAACTTCAATAGCCAATCTTCTGTACGAGAACAAGTGAAGTCCAATTCCAAGGTTTCTATTGTTCACTTGTGGAAGGAAACAGAAGTCCCTACTACTTAAACAGAACCGCATACAGAAAAATCAAACTATAATATTACATGATTTAATTTATTCGAATGATACAAAATACATATTTATTTTAAATAAAATTTAGATTAGTAACTCCAACAAGATTTCATGATTTTACTGCTATTTAGTAGCAACGCGATTAAGGGCACATAAACCGTAAGCCTACTATGGAATTATGAAAGTATAGGAATCAGAAGACCCGACACATTAAAATATTTATTAAATTACATTTTTACTTGCTTAAAAAAAGAAATACTTCGTTTTAAGTCACGCACACATTCTGGTTTGCTTTTACAATTCACCGCAATACATTTACTCATAATTTTTCGTTTTATAAAAAACATTGATAAATAAAAGCTGTCAACAGTTTATCTGTATGGCTTGGTCTAGTCGGTCTTTGTCTAAAAGAGATACCCTATTATATTTTGGTTCACCAAAGGAAAAGTGTCAGAACCAACAAGCCAAAAAACAATGTTGTTTGTTCAGAAAGCCATTTTCAAACAATTCCTGGATGTTATGCATAAGTGGCGGGTACTCGTATGAAACAATGTATATTCTGGGATTAGTACAAACATTAGACAGAATACTCATTCCAACAACCCCATTAATCCCCGTTGTGAACAATTTCCCCTATATCGATTCTAACAAGAAATGTTGGAATACATGATCCAAAACAATAACCAACGTTTTTAAAGCTGTCCAAACCATTAACATGTTCACTGTATAACTCCAAATGGCTAGGTATAAACCCTTTTTCATCCTCTTCATAATCGTCTGGGAAAATTTATGTAAATGTCATGCTTCCAAAATACATACATATGTGTCTCATCTAAGCTAACGCAAAAAAAGATAAAAAACGAGTATTTTTAAGGTCAACACTCCGATACATATTGCTTCTTTCCATACACCTTGAAAATAACTTCTTTTTCAATGCTAGTGTGACCTTGCGACAAAAGTCCTCGTTTTTTTTTATGCAAAATCTTTTATGGAGACCATTCAAAAATTCCTTTCTAACTGATTGTTATTTTATGATTTAAATATAAACATAATTGCTTATGTTTCAACTAATATGAATGAATAAAATATATGTGTGAATCGAGTTAAAGGGTACAAGGCATAAAATAGAACTTATGGATTTGTGGTTATGTAGTATACGTAGGTTAAACATTCTAGGATAAAAAATATAAATAATTTTAGATATTATTTAAAATAATATTTTAGGAGCTAACACTACAACATGAAATGGATATCACTTCAGTGAAGACTTCTCAAGTTGTTTTTAATCAATCGAATAACGCTTCTACCTCCATATTCCCCAGATTTGACGCCTAGAGATTTACCGTTATCGCTCATTTCTAAAAACATAAAATCATGAGCAATATTTAAACAATGTGCTCACCACTTACCACGACTTTTTTTACCGTCCCTTGTATATGTCGGTATTTGAGTTTCGTCATTCTCGGGGATAGCATAAACAAATTTAACGAAATAAGTTAGGCAATTTGCTATTATAATCACAATAGAAAGTTCAACGGGACAGAGGTGCCACAAAAATGTCAAAGAGCCCCGAAAAAAAAAAAGAAACGAAAACGCTCTAATTATTTTCTTTGCTATCTCGTTATTATGCATTAATTTGCTATTTACATTTTTATAGTCGATAAAGTGCATAAAATATGTTATTCGGATACGTATAGAAGGTACGCAAGCAGATTATATAAGATTTTACTAAATTAAACCAATTAAGCAACATGAATTAAGTTATAATGTATCTCCTAAATGTCAATAAAACGTTGTAAAACTTGAAATATGCATTTTTATGTGAAATACTATAAAACATATAATAGAGAAAAATATACGGAAGTAAGCTGAATAAATGTATTTGTAGAATTACAAAAATGAACGTATAAATGAATAAAAATAAATGGTTTTGTCTACTTCAAGATTGTTAAAATAATACTTTTGTTTATGTTTATACTGTTAACAAAGTTTGGGAGAAGAGTAGATAATATTAGGCCTCTAAATATGTATTTATTTTATAGGTCAATCACAGAGGATATGTATACTGTTAGTATACTGTAGTTATATATTGTTAGTAGTGACCGCAAAAAATCTTACACCAAATTAAAAAAAAAATTTTTTTTTTAAATTGAATATAAAATACAAATAAAATAAATTGTAGAAGTAGTTTGTGCTTGCGTGAAGAGTGAATATATGTACATCAGCTATACCGTGAAATTTTTGGTTTAGAAGATAATACAGTTCTATAGTCTGGTCAAAATTAAAAAAATTGTTTTATGCAAAAAACAATAGATATTTTTAAAAACAAATTGTTAGTGCATATTAATTGTTAATTAAACTATAGCACTGAATACTAAAAAGACACATGATGTTTTGAAAATATTAGCTATTACCTTTACTTTTTTTTACTAATTTATATAAGTAGGGGACACCGGGGCTAGTTGATACAGGGGCAATTTGATACAGACCGATTTTTAAATTTACCGCGTTATACCACGCATCCGCGGCAGAAGAGCACACTTGTCTTAAGAGTCTTTAGTTGCTCTGGAGATTTGGTAGGCGTAGGTTAATCATTCGGCGTGACAGACTTGTTTACAGGTTTTTATATAGTGAAAGTAAATTTTGCTATTTCAACTTCAATCACGGTGTAGGACACATTATTTGAGGTATATACACTTTTTTTTATCTAAGAACATGCATTTTGAGCAATCGTTTTCTGATATAACGAATATTTTTGTTGTGTTTACATTAGAATAATAACACTTCGAATGAAGTTAATACATTCGGGGCATGTTGATACACCTAGCTCGGGGCATATTGATACTGTATCAACTTACCCCTGCAACATTTTTATTTTATGTGGGTTTTATTTTACTGTAGAAAGTGGTACGCAACTACAAAAAGAAGACCAATCGTGGAGAAATACCATCTGATATATTTGCTTTAGCACCAGAAGAAGTCACATCTGGAATGTCACTTCGAAAAGTAGCCAAACAATTTTCCATTGATAAAATGACTTTAAGTAGATTTATTAAAAAAATCTTTATTTACGATTTATTCACCAATCCCACTCCATTAACCAGTACTGCAATAGTCACACCTGGACAGCTATGGCCGTACCCTAAAGCTCAACCCCGAATACAAAACTAAATGATAAGAAAATGAAAATCGGCAATTTTGACAGATACACCGGAAAGAGATGCCACTCGGGAAGAAGAGAGAATAAAAGAAAAAAAAAAGAAAGCAAAGATTGTAAAACAAAATGTATGCGGCACCAGCACAAAATCAAAGAGATCTTTATTAATAAAAAGGGGAAGCAGGGGACTGAAGAAACCCGCTGAATATAGCAGTTATTCAGAGGAAGAGGATGAGAACTGTTTGTGTACAATCTGTTTAGAACCATATTCTAAATAAAAAAAGGTAATGACTGGGTACAATATACGCAGTGCAAGAGATGGGCTCATGTACAATGTGGCAACAATGATCCTTTCTATGTGTGTATTAACTGCACCTCTGAAAGTGTTTAAAAGTTAAGTTATTCTTTGTTACGTTTTCATTTTTTTCATTTGCAACTATAATGGCTATTTGTAGGTAGGTACTAAAGTTTTCGATTGCCTTTTAGAAATGTGTTTGCCTTAATTATAGTTTTCTACAAATATTTCAAATTTACATTAATTTAATAAGTAGGATTTTATGCGCTTTTGTTATTTTTGTAACTTGACTGTAATCAATAAATTATATTTAAACATTTGCCTCAGGTTTCTATTCTCACTGTTCAATTTTTTTTCTCAAATTACCCCATTTGAGGGTCAATTTGATACATTCTCCATCCCTCGAATTATATGTAAATATTTATAGTTATATCAAAATTACCTTAATTATATATCTTAGAACAAATGTGTTATACCTTTAACAATATGTATATTCAAAAGTAAAATTTTAACTAAAAGAACAAAAGTGCCACGACCTAAAAATAAAATGTTGCATCAACTAGCCCCGGTGTCCTCTACATTTGATGTATAGGTTTGGTGCACAGCATCGCGCGGTATTTAAAACAAACCAAGATTCTTGTCTGAAACAAGGGAGATGGTAGGGTAACGAAGAGGAGGGGAAAATACAGCCTTAAAATGAACAAAAAACGTAATTATTTTGCTAATGTTTTTATGTTACCATGAAATCTACAGTGTTTACTTTTTATTTCCAAACATAAAAATGAAGTCATCAATAATATCGAAAGGAAAAGGAAAAGAAAAATTCCGTTCTGGCCTCCATTACTTGCGATATGAGAGTAGCGAAAGCCAATCCTAAAATTTAACCAAAATATAACACTTAGATCAAACAACATTATTTTGACTACAATCAAGAGTCACATATATAATTGAATTGCTGAGTGCAGAAAGAGCTTGAGTCTACATTTTATCGATATTCATTTGTTTACAGAAATGGATGGAAATGAACTAAACACGCATTGTGTGGTAAAAGGTCATGAGTCTGGCGCCTAGAACCGTGTTTACTGAGCGAGGTATAATAGCGCTGAGAGCAGAAAGGGCATGAGTCTTCCGACTAATGACCATTCTGCACCCAACAGCCTGCCCCGTGAAATTATGGACTTATGCCCTTTATGCACTTAGCGATTCAATTTGACTCCACTACACAACACCTGGACCCACTGTCCACAACTCCTGCATCCACTGGCTCTCATTCCCCCGTTCCACATGATACATTTATCGCGAAAATCATAGTTCAAGTTTAAAAAAATAAAGATATAACTGCATTACGGCTACGTCAGTGCATAGTTCATAGTTCATACTGACTACAGTTGGTCACACTCACCGAGATGAACTAAATCGAAAAATATTTTTTAAAGAATGCATACACCTTTCTATAAACAAGTATGGAAACCATAAAACCTTTTAGGGCAAATGCTTAGAATATATTGGGAAACGATTGAACGCATCTTGCTTTACTAGTCTCCACTCGCAGTTCTGTTTCAAATTAAACAATTGCGTCTGTATTACAAACCGCAAATGTCAAGTAGAAAAACAATCATTCATTTGCGACAATACCAGATGCTGCGGCATTATTTTCCAGTCTTGCTTAAAACCGACTACCGCTCTCTGGTATTCCTAACCTACAGAAGGTGTAAAAACTTGAGCTTTTTTTGTCTTCCCAACAACTTTTTGAAATCTCATCTTAAAGTAGCATGTACTTCACGTTCTTGTTGTTGAAATTATACAATAGTTGAACACTGTTGCTCTGATACAAGATTCTGGAATTCTTGTGGCACGGTCAAGGCCTTTCATAATTTTCCTCAGGAAAGATTTTGTGGTGAGCATTAAACTTGAAACTGCACGGTTATTTTTGTCCATCAATTGCGATAGATGGCGACAAACGAACTTGGAATTTACTTACTCATTGGTTTGCAAAATTATTGGAGAAAATAACTGAATTACACACTACTAAACTTAACTGTTTAACTGTTTTTAATAATAACAATATTAATAATCGTCGTTGTTGGTTACTAAAAGATTATAAACCAAAAGGCCAAGTTTAGCCATATTTAAGACTCTTGGGATATAGGGTATTATTATTATTTTACACAGCCTCTCTTTTTTTGCTTGTTAGTGTCATTATTTGGTGAGTACAGAAACGCAAATTCCAGTTAACAATTACGAGTATTTTTAAGATATCGTCAATTCATTCCAAACTCAATATATTAGTAGTAGTAATCAGTATACACAGTGCTTTCTTAAAGTACTTATCTGATAAATTCGTTAAAGGCATAATTATTTTTTTATTGAAGATGAAGGCCTTCCGCTGCGTGGTTAAACCATCGAAGAACCTGGGATCTTGAAAAAACACTGTCTCCGTAGGCGTGTTAAAGTTTTGCAAAAGTATCCGTTGCGCTGTGTCTAAGTCTGAAGCAAAACCTGATAGCACACCGTTGCTTAAAATTAAGTTCAAACTTGTACTGAAGGTGCATTACATGTTAACATACTGCCCTTCCAAGTCCCGTCTCCGCAGTGTTGCTAGATTGGGCGCTACGTTGACAGTTTCATTACTTAATTTACACACCCCCTAGATTAGGTTACATAAGAAAAATGAACAAAATCAAAAAACGATATAAATGATGAAAAATACAAAAACAACTATTTATGTACCTATAAACAACTATACAGGCCGGGTGGTGGGTATTTTTTTTTTTATTTTTTTGGTTCCCCTTTTTCCCCCCCTTTTTTCCTTTTTTTTTTCTTTTTTTTTTTTGGGAATTTTTTTTTTTTCCCCCCCTTTTTTTTTTTTCCCCCCCTTTTTTTTTTTTTTGTTTTTTTTTCCCCCCCCCCTTTTTTTTTTTTTTTGTTTTTTTGGGGTGTTTTTTTTTTCTTTTTTTTTTTTTTTTTTTTTTTTTTTTTTTTTGGGGGTTTTTTTTTTTTCCTTTTTTTTTTTTTTTTTTTTTATTTTTTTTTTTTTTTTTTTTTTTTTTTTTTTTTTTTTTTTTTTTTTTTTTTTTTTTTTGTCTTTTTTTTTTTTTTTTTTTTTTTTTTTTTTTTTTTTTTTTTTTTGGTTTTTTACATATACCTATTGTCGACAACTTAACAATAGGCAAGATAGTGAACCTGGAGTGGGCTCTGAAACCTTCGACGTAGAAAAAAAACTGGACGTTTTCCACGAAACACGTGGAAAACATTATGGACTTGTTGAACATTATTGAACATCATTGAATAACGTTTGGAGATATGCATGATATTTCTAAATCTTCAAAATTTAGCAGCCAAGTATTGCACAATTTGCTTTTTAAAGACACCCACAAAAATAGTCGAGTGGTGTCAGATATGGCGATTCAGTTGGCCACTCAATTGCACCCTCTTTATAAACACTGTATATTTTAAAAGCTTTTTGTTTAGGTTTACTTCTTGTTTCGGAGAAAGTTCATGCAACTATTCTTTTCGTCTATCAAAATGATTGGCTATGAAGTGAATGGGATAAGAAAACAGTATTTCTATAGTTTACGGCGGATGCCTTTCATCAAAAAACGAGAATTTGTCCAAGAAAGAAGGAAAAAAGAACTCGATAAAAACAGCGAAAACTGCAAAAATCCAGAAACGACGAAATTGCAATATACTACGAGCAACATCGATGTGCTCTTTCAACACCATGAAGACCGAAGAGGTCTCGGTTATATAATCTAAAACTTGAAATCACTTACTTATGGCATGTTCTGTATTGGCAATTAAATTCGGCGTCGATTTTGTAATAATTTTGTAATAACCGTAGTTTGGCACGAATATAACGAATACGACTCGAAACCAAATGTCACATAGCCGAGGTGTCAAGACGATCTCATAAGAACGGCATATCGTTCAAGGTCGGACGGTGAAAACCTATAGGTCCGGGTTCAAGCCTGAATAAAAAAATACTTTCACCGAAAATCCCGATCGACTGCTCTTGTGTTGAATTAGGAAAATGAGGGAGGACTAAATAGGCACTCTGGTTAACAAATTTCAGGTCATTTGATAGAAAAATTGAAGAAAGCAGATATAAAGCGCTACTTGTCGAATACAGATTGTAAACATGATTGATTAACCACACGCACGGATATATGTGTCAAATCAAAATGGAGATAAGATATCGAGTTAATTGAATTTTCTAGTAGTCCAGTTACTCGGGATATTCACCTCCGAATTCTTTCGGACTGAACCGATTCACTTGAAATTTGGTGAGATGATAGGAAAGTGCTTAAATAACAAAAGTTATATAATGCCGATATGTGCTTTTGCCCCAGGGGTGGTTGCCACCCATTCTCGGTGGTTGAAATTCCTTTTATTCAAAATAACCGGGAATCGATAGAGGATCAAATTCTAAGCAACTTTTGTTCTATAAAGTTTATACTCTTTGAGTTATTAGTGGTTGAAAACCTTGAATTTTCATCGAAGGAAGCCACGTTTTTTAACGATTTTTCACGAATAACTCAAAAATGACGCCTCTAATCAAAAAAAGTATACAGAGAACAAAAATGAAGCTTATAAAAAAAACAAAGAGATTAATTTTTTTTAAATTATTCTATGTGCAACAAAAAAGCGAAATATGATCGGTGGAAGGAGACCTTTTTTTGCGAATACTTGGATCAATGTTTTCAACGTTAAATTACGAGAAAAGGGTTGATTTTTGGGGGAAAATGAAGAGAAGTTGTTTTTTAGTCCTTGAAAAAAATCTTCAAAATGAGCACGATAAAAGTCATTTGCATGTAAATTTAGAGTTATAGCGCATAAAAGATAGAGCTCGAATTTTTTAAGAAAAAAAAGAGCAGTATAATTAACCTAATATCCACCAGAATCAAAATTTATCGTTTTCCGTCCACATGACATTTTATTTTAGTATTATTTAATAGATCCAGAAGTTTGACCGGTTTAAATTGCATAATTTTTGAAAAAAAGTAACATTAATTTGTAACGCGTATTTTGCAAATTTCTAAAAAAAATCCTTTTTTTCAAAATAACTTAAAAACTATGATATATACGTAAAAAATTATAGAATACAAAAATGTAGCTCTTTTTTTCAACAAACATTTTTTTTTATTTTTAAATATGTAGAATGAAAATTGACGGAGATATTACCGATTATACCGATGATGGTGTGAACACCACATGTCCCGAGCCCTTTAACCCTTTACCTTTTAAAATTAAAAGGTACGTTGACTTTTAATTTTTAGAGCTTAGCCTTGTAGCCCTTGAAATTACCTTTAAAATGGCATATAATACATATAGCAAATCTCGAAAATTAACTGACTTATTGAAGAACAACCAATGACATTTTTGTGAGATGATTTCGGAGCGTGAGAAATTAAGTTGAGTGATTAATCTTTTGGAGCTCTTAGATTTCTAAAGTATATATATTTTTGTTGTAGATGAATAGTCTATACACAAACATACTCGCACACCCAACAGCTATATCTATTCGCATTGTCGAGACTTGAAGTTAAGAACAAAACATCTTCTAGTATATTTACATTTTATACAATTGAACCAAATTTTAATGCGAGAAATGCTTAAAAATGTATTTTTCTATTATTTTTTACTAGGGGGTAGTTTTAACTCCTTAAAATCACAAAGCACACCTCGCCCATATATAACTTTTGAAAAGGAGGGTAAGACAAACTTAAATCCAAAATTTCAGCAAAATCCATGCAGTCCGACATATTTCGAAGGTAATGCACTATTTTCCGCCCCAGTAAGTGGACTATAGGGAAAACCCATGGGACATATGTAATAATGTAAAATATGTAAAATGAGACCCATTTGTCAGTCAAGTAACAGGTTGTACAAGAGTCGTTACCCTATCGAAAGGTGCTCTCATCACGGGGCTGTAAGTCGGATAGCAGATATCGCAACATCGTGCCAGCCCACCTTGTCATTTGATTTAGTAATATTTGGTGTACTTTGTACTGTAACAACTTTGGCCCTACTCAATGTCGTAGCTAGTCCTAAATGGGCCCTGTATCAAAATTTGTTGGAGGCCCTTTTTATCCAATTACGGCGAAGCCCAAAAGGAGAGTAGTATTTGTTTACAAAATAAACAAAAGCACTTGCTTTTAAAATATATTTAAAGTATAAGAGACTACTATACAATTGCATACATAGGAAAGTATTATAAAACTTAAAAACAACGATACTGAGTTAGTCAAATACTCGTACTATTTGCAAATAGGCACTTTTCTTTTTTCCTCTGCAAATACTATTTGCAAATAGGCCCTTTTTTCTGCAAACTTCCATAGCTGAACACGATTTTAGGGTTTCAAGATTGTCTGTTTCTGTGGACAGTACTAATAAGTCCGACAGTCGTTCTGATCCCATAGAAATTCTAAGATAGTTTTTAATCAGTTTGAGTTTAGAAAAGCTTCTTTCAACTGTTGTAGTTGTGCATAACATTTTATGAATTTTTGCTTACACACGTCGGGGGCCCTGTATCATTGATAAGGTTGATACGGCGGTAGCTACGCCCCTGGGCCCCTACTGTTAAAAAGAATAACCGCAAAGTAGCATAGTGAAATAGACGTCTGATAGATGCAAGAGAGATGACAATGGTGAACAATTTTAAAGTTAGTTAATTTTGTGCTATATGTATGGCACAGGTTGTAAATTTAATTTCGTCATTTCTGTTATATTGCTGGAGAATGGTAAATTGTTTTTTAAATTCTGTATGTAAAGATCATATAAGATATTCCCAGATATGCTATGGAATATTTGTCCATACAATTTCTTAAGAATTTAAAGTTGTACTAAAGGAGTACTGTTTGTTTATCCAAAATTGTAATGATTGCCGGCCGGCATTTACAAATTTCAACGATGTATTTATTTCTTTATTAGATACATAACTAAATCTACTTTTCTAGTGACGACGAAATGAATAACTAAATGTAAACTGCAGGTAAATTTTGCATGTTATTAAAAATATGTTTCATTCGTACTAAGCCTACTAAAAACACACAATTCCACGGCTTTTCAATACGCAACTGCAAATAAGCCAGGAGGTGAAGTATCTAGGAGTTACACTGGATGCAAAACTAACCTGGAACACGCATTTGCAGAAAACCATAAATAAAGGAAAAATGGCACTAATGGCTGCCAAGAGGGTCATAGGCATCAAATGGGGACTTAAACCCTGCATGGTACATTGGTTGTACACAGCAGTAGTGAGACCCATTATAACCTATGGATCACTTATATGTTGGACCAAAATGATGCAAAGAAAATCAACACTGGAGCTATCGAAACTTCAGAGATTAGCCTGCCTTTGCATCACTAGTGCAATGAAGAGCACTCCAACAGCGGCAATGGAAACCATATTAAACCTTCCGCCATTAGATATTTATATCAAGGCGGAGGCAAGAATGGGGGCCCACAGGTTGAAGTGTATGGTAACTGGCAAGATGCAACTTTTGGTCATGCCAGTATAACAAGTACGATCACAGATCCATTATTTTTAATGACAAGTGACGAAATGACACCAAGAACTAACTATGCAAAACCTTTTAACATTCAGTTAAATTGGGAAGCAAAAGAAGAAACCAACTGTCAGGAAGGAACACTAGTGTGGTACACTGATGGATCCAAAATGGACAGTGGAACTGGCGCGGGAATCTATGGCGAAAGACCCAGGTACAGAAAATATGTACCTCTAGGGGAATATGCCACAGTATTTCAGGCAGAAGTACATGCAATTGAGCTATGCTTAAGGGAAAATATTGAAAGAGGATATAGAGGGAAAACAATCCTCATACACTCTGACAGTCAGGCAGCCCTACAAGCTTTAGCATGTAAAAAAAATAAAATCAAAAATGGTCTGGGATTGCCTAGAACCCTCCAAGCTCTGGCAAACCATAACAAGGTAACACTTAAATGGGTACCAGGACATAAAGGGGTCGAAGGCAACGAAGAAGAAGATACCCTAGCGAGAAAGGGCTCTGCAACGACATTCATTGGACCTGAACCAATGTGTGGTATCCCAAAGTCCTCAGTGAGGCTCTGGCTGACTCGGTGGAAAAATAAAGAACGCCAGTCTTACTGGAACCACATACCAGGACAAACAAACAGTAAATGGATGGTAAAGACACCATCAAAAGTACTGACAGACGAGATTCTGCGATTGAGTAGAAATCAGATAAGGCTTGTCACGGGACTCATAACCGGGCATTGTCACCTTAGGAAACATCTACACAGAATGGGCATATATTCAGATGAACCTACTTGTAAACTGTGTAATGAGGAGGATGAAACATCCCGACACATTATACTAGAGTGCCCAGCACTAACACACTGGAGATACGGTCTTCTGGGAATAGAAAATCCCCAGGGAGGCCTTTCCAAACAAAAATTTTGTGAAAGGGCTACTAAACCTCATAAAGGTAACAAACCTATCCACATGAAATAACGATGTAAACTGGAAATACAATAAGCCTGAAGGCTGCAGTGTTGGAGGCAAAACAAATCCCAAACCAGACACATCGGAAGGGAAAAAAAAGCCTACTAAAGATATTGCTGTAATAAAACTGATAAATCAAGTAAATATAGCCATTGTGAAGAAATACAGAATCCATTATTGCGATTTATTAAGTTAGGTGTAGGGCAGCAGATGTTAAAAATGTGAAATTTAATTAGAGCTTCTTCTACTATCGATAAACTTAAATATTACTGCAAGTACTCGTCGCGTCAATATTCATATTTTGTTAATATAATTGAAGAAGAGTATAAAAACGCCAAATTTTGTTAATGTCCCAACGACTTAGAGACGTTGCTTAGTACTTACATGTTTGGAAAATATAAAAAAAAAATAATCAAGAATCTTACCGTATTTATCAGGACCATTTCATAGCTATATATTTCTTAGACTCTGACCGCAAAATTTTAAAACCAAAATCTATTCCAAAACCTCCCTCAAGTACAAATTTCTCTGTCTACCATCCACATTATTTTGGCGAGGTCGTTTAGAAGAAACTTTTTAATTAAAAAAGTTATTGATGGAAGTAATATTACGAAAAGCTATGAAGTTCATAGTGAAGCTAAAACTAACGTCAATAGTCAACAATATTCTTCAACAATGCGTAATGATAAATATTCACTTTTCATTTTTTGAAATTTCATGTTATGTAATTACTATTTACATAACAATACCATTAGATATTATAGTATAAGCAATTTGTGTCACAGATTTAAAAGTAAAAATAATAATTTTATTTCTGATATTCAATGTTTTCTGTTATAAAATTGTTCTTTCACTATTAGAAGGATATAAAAAAAACTGAGAAGTATGAAAATTTATTAACAAGCCATAACAATAGAACATCACTATTTAGTAAATAGTGATTTTTTTTTATTTCCTTCTAATAGTGAAATACAATTTTATAACAGAAAACATTAAATATCAGAAATAAAATTATTGTTTTTACTTTTAAATTTTGAATGCTTCAGCATTTATTTGAAATTACCTACATTTGAGTAACATCTAAGGAACAGCTAGAAATATTTCATGGTTTATCACGCAATAGTTGTAAATTTCACACATTTGACAAGCTTCTACCGTTGAGAATAAGGAAGAGACGACGAGAAAGCAACATTCAGCTATCACCAAGACAGGATCTCCGTTAAATTACCTATTATCACATCAATTATGCAAATCATTGAGTGTAATAGACAATACAGTCGTTCATTACGTCTCATCACTGCGGAAATGTATCGAATTGTTTACAGTCTACAGTTATTATCTCTATCCGTGTGACTATACTTTGAGAATTTGTCAGGAATAATCATGTAATGCATCTGAAGAAAAATTTCGCAGATGATATCATCAGCTACTTAAGTATAGTGAAAGTGTGATCTGTCAATGTTAATATCATATCGTGACGAGATCTGACCAACAAGAAATGTTAATACTAATTCTTCCTCCATCCTAATATCAGTAATTTGAAAAAATAAATGATTCGATTTATAAAAATGCAAAAATAGTTCTTCGAAAAGTATATTTTATGTATTGTACTGTAAGTTAACTTCATCGAAAGATTCTGAGAAGACATCAACATCAGAAGTGCCTATATGTGCTTATCTCACGCTGAAAATGTTATTTTTGCCCTGGATTGTTTACACGAACTTTTGGGCCATTCCACTGTGGTGTGAAGGACATTTAAACGAGAATACGCAAGAATGTGGTGGATATAAAATCGTGACAAATAACTTTTATGAACCATGATTTGGGTTTGTATTGATTTTGAATAAAATCTTCCACTAACTTAAAGACTATTATTGGAAATAATAGGTTATTTAGTATTTTATTATTTTAGTTTTATTTTATAACTTCGTTTGATTAATGCCAGTATTTGGTATATGTACGTGAAAACAATATTTTCAATGGTAAAAACTCAAAAAGCTTCATTTTTGTATCACGTATTATTTTTTAACAACGTTTTCATTATCCGACCTTCTTTAATAGTATTTTGAGGAAAAAATCTCAGACCTAGCTTTAAAATTTATTTGTAAAAACTTGTTACCAAATAATTACTCAATGAGAACAATTTATATCTTACCTATACTTTTAAATTTTTACCTAAATTTTACTTCAATTAATATAAGAATTTCATTTCTTAGAAAATGAAATCTACATGCATTGATTGGACTGCTGTTCACAGTATTCCCGCTTTGAAAAATGTTTCCCACAGTGGCAGTCGGATAAAGATCATGATTAGAATACCATTAAACAGCGTAATGCAGCTGTTCTTTAACCGTGAATATTTATCATAATTAACTAACAGACATGAGTGGAAAAAAACATTAGGAGAGCGGTTGTGTTGTAATTATTTTATGAAGAATAACCAGAAAAGAGAAAAAGAGTAAAAGTCTGCAAATCGCTTCTTAGGGACCTGTTGCTAAGTAAATTTCCTTTGTGTTTTAGCTGAAACCTGTTTTCCCCCTTGACATATTTTTTTAAATATATAGATTAGAAAAATTGAATATATAGGGTGTTTCAAAAGCGGGGTTGTCTTGAAACTGTAGTAGATATTAATTATGTAGACGTTAATTGACTGACAACATTAATCGAACCATAATGTACAAATACTTGTAAACATATGTGAAGTATCAAAATTTATGCAGCCCAATGTGTCTATTTTCTTGTTGCCTGGGAACACAGTGTTTCTAAAGTTGAAAAAATATAGAGGTTTTTGATAATGATATAGTATGTTTTTTAAGGGAATTATATTTCCTTATAAATGGTAATATGGGACATTTTGAGAAAAGTAACTACAAATCTTTAGCTAGGCAATAGCATTGTTAGCCAATAGTAGTATAAAGTACATCTTCGTTTGAATGGGACAATATTTTGAAAAATATGAATTAATTATTTTTTCCAATAATTCTTTGTTTGTTGAAACGCAAATAAATTTTAGATATTTTAACCTTAATTTACCATACAGTTTTGTATTATTCTTCTCTTCCATCCTGTATGAAAATTATTATTAAATACAACTATTTCATTTTGTTTACACCTATCAAATATTATTATATAACTCCAAAAGGTTTTTAATACGTTCTCCGAGCAAAAAAAAATCATAAACTAGATTCACAGAAGGCTGACTAAAAAACGTGAATGACGGCCAACTAGACGATTATCGTTTTTTCTCGTAAATTCTAGGTGTACATTTTCCTCCACTGCAAAGGCTTATATACTATCAGATCCTTTTGTGAGGAGGTTATTTCTCCCAGAACGAATTCCCAAGTCTTAGGGGTTTTCATGTACATAAATAAACAGTTGAATGACGAGTATTTGCCAACTAGACGATTATCTCTTGCATTTTTCTCGGATTCAGCAAACGGTACTTAAAATTCTATAGGTGTACATTTTCCTCCAACTGCAAAGGCTTATATACATATCAGATCCTTTTGTGAGGAGGTTATTTCTCGCAGACGGAATCTCCACGTCTAGGGGTTTTAATCGATACGCTATTGTTTGCTTCACCGAATATAATACCCGATTGTGATGTGATGATCGTGATGAGTAATAGGAAGTCTCTCGATTTGGCTGACTTTCGATGATTTGCGAAAAAACTCGTTGTGTAATCTGGCCGGCTACTGTGTATTCCTTAAATGGCATAAAACTGAAAATAATTTTGTTTTTGAAGCGAAAGTAATTACGGTAGCTGTAGAGTGCAATTTTCTAGTTTGGGAATTTTGGCAGAGCCTTATATAGATAGCTACTCTAGTATCTAGGTAACTATTAATAAGGTATTCTGTTGATAAAACTTTAATATTTATAGCTTGGCACCTTTTTGACATGCTTTCCACGAGATTTTCGCCGTATTGCTTCTTTCATGCTCCAAGAATCTGTCGAAAGAGCTCCAACGTATAGATTTTTTTCTTGGACCAATGGAACTTGCAAGCCCATATTTTCGATAGGGTTCGCATCGGGTGACTGCCTATGTCACATTACCCACTGGCTGTAAATTTTACTTCGGTGTATTGAATAATCGTCCTCCTGAAGGACCCAATCGTCGATGTCGCTACCAAACCAGCGTTTCGCACTAGGTGGTTGCCAAATCAACTAACCCACAACCCGGGAAATCATCGACATCTATGACTCCTAATATTGTTGCACTCACTTGCTAACGCACGATTTCGACCTTCCCATGTACTTTGCGGCTGCAGCGTAAGTCATTTTAATACACTGAGATCAGATCAGCCTCAAAAAAAATAGAAAATCAGCGTCAAAGCGCGAGGAGTAAGTAGAACCCATAACGTTTGACGTGCCTTCTGACACACAAAAAGTTTAAATAAAACTGCTTTTTCCATTATTGTCAACAAAGACTTATTCTCCACTCACATAAAAAAGTAGAGATATAATCCCCATTAGCTAGAAAATCCGGATAATAATCCAGAAATACAAAGTTGTGTTACTAATTTTAGTGGTCCAACACATATGCGACTGGGCTCGTACTTAGACAGACATACTATAAAACAGTATGTTAGTAGTAAACAGTTAGATATATCTTAAATTAAATAATTTTCATCTATTAACTACATTCTGGGAACACTCCGCAAGTAGAATTTAACATGCAAAAGTTGACAACGAAAATAAATCAACAACAAAGCAATACTGAAGAATGGATGTCAATATTAAAAATAATATTATAAAAAAACGAAATTCTAGACTAAAGCACTCACTATAACTAAAAGTCTGCACCAACACCAAGTGCTCAGCAGTATCGTTTTCTACATCTCCAGATCTAATCTAATTTTGACATCATGTTTTAGTACAAGAGATATCATGCGGTTTATTCTCGGTTATTCTTACTCCTGGTTCTAGGTAAACCATATGAAATACACCATATAAAATTAATATAGTTAGATATCTAGCAGGTTAGATATTCTGGAAATGAAGAAGTGTACCCAAGTGCAGCCAAGGTTGTTTATTTTAACTATTTTCTCGGTTGTAAAGAAGTGCTTTCAATCATATTGTTATCGCTATTTTGTATGAAGCTGTGAAGCACCATCAAATATGTCAGTTCATAATCAACCTCAAGTAAAACGAAAAATCCAAAATGTTTAAATCCAAAACGACTCTGAGGGTGGAGCTGGGCCACGTGACAAAGAAAGTAATGTCGAGTTCGACGGCAAAGAAATTCGCAGAAAGTAAAAAAATTACCTAATGCAAATTTGAATCTACATGCACGCTCTTGTTTACGTGACTGAAAAGCCAAGCCGTCGACAGACTGGGTTCAACGGTTCATTTAAATGTAAAAGATTTACGAAAGTGACAATTAAAATTTCATGAGAGGCGGGCTCGTGTATTTTTTATAATTGGTAATACACCGCAGGTGCGTCACTCGAGAAACGTCATATAATTTATTTATGAGGTCTAGAAAAATGTGAATTCCAGAAGTTGTGTGAAAACCTCGAAAATATTCGTTTGTAATTTCTCCAGCTGTACAAAATTATGCAATGTAGTTATTTTTTTTTTGAGTACCAATTAACCCTAGGTATATAAATGGTGCATAAAAAAAGCCAAACATATTTGAATAGAAATTGAACCCAGGCTTCAATATTATCAGATCTGGCACCCAGGTCAACTTCAAGCGATTGGCATCGTTACTTCAAATTATTCCAGGAAATCTGGAGACCATACTCCAGATACCCATGTTCACCTCTGAACTCTAAGTGGAAGCCGAAGCTAATAAAAAAAACGTAAGTCAGTCATTGTTTAATTAGATTCTTAACACAGTTTACCTAGCGCAATGCGAATAATGCCAACTGAAGAAGCGAATGCTGCAGAAGATATAGCAATGATGCTATATCTCCTGCCACTAGACTTTTTACTGAGACGGCAATGATAAGGACGAAGTTATGCCTCAAGGCTGTTGGTATACAGACAAGGACGGTGGTCCAACCAAGGGTGGCCTGTGGAATGACGCCATCAGAAGATTGTCACTTCTACAGATTGTTAATGACAACATGCCTCCTCAACTACCATCCTCAACACCGTACATGGGACAACCAAAATCTTTACGGATAGTTCGAACAGAAAAGAAGGAACAGGAATTTGGGAATATACTCGAGAAGCCTGCAATTTCAATATGCATGAACTGGCAGGAATATCCATTAGCGCTAAAGAAATAACCCGCAGGCACAGAAGGTAAAAAGATCAAAATCTACACAGACAGTAGACAGTCGCTACTGACCTTATATAACTACAAAATAGTGACAGGGATAGTAAATAAAGAATTGCATCAAGCAGTTGCATATGCGACTTCCACAAAAAACATTTCTGTTTGTTGAGTGAAAGGCCATGTGCAATGCAGAGGCAACAAGGAAGCTGATAAGTTGGCGAGGAAGGCATGCAACCGGAGTGTTTTCGGCCCGAAGCCTACCTATCACAGTAATAATTCTGCAAATGAAAGCATACACTCGTTTATAATTTAATGAACTGCGAAACCAGCTGCAAACTTGTTATGGGGCTTTTAAAATACCCCAGCAAAGAGGTGACTATGGTATATTTGGTGATGACTAGGAAAGATCTTGGTTTTGTACAGACATTCTCTCTGGGCATGGTCAGCTAAGAAAATATCTGCACCTAACTTGAAACTAAATGAGACACCCCCTTTGTAGAGTCTTTCAACAACAAGAGAATTCATATTGGGTGACCGTTGGTCATCCTTGTCCAACACAAGGGAAATCCCCTAAGCAATCATCGCCTTTTTTTAACAACAACTGAGGACTTAGAAGGGCTGCATTCTCAAGGGAGGGGGCCCAATGGATTCCAAGTGCTGCGGCCTTCTGAAGGCCCTCACTCCTACACTTACAGAATCTAAAGTACACACTTTTCTGTTCGATTCTACTCTATGAGATAAAAACCATACGTAAATCCGCTCCTGACGCACAAAAACTCGTTTTACATTCTGTGACAACCTTTCTTCCTCACACTGTGTTTTAATTCGCCATGAATTCGGTGAATTCGGAAGTGAGGAAAAAGCATTTCCCATTTGTGGCACTGACAAGGGCAAAGGCGACCAATATCTCTCCTTATCTGCTACGTATCTCCTCGTATTGGTAATACATGAATTTTTTACGGTCATTCCCCAAATTAAGTGTCCGAGATTAAAAAGCAATGTCACGACGGGGCCCGGACTGGTCTTGATCCACTTATCAGAGCTGTCAGTTCTTCCGACAAGTCATCGAAGCCTTATTGGATTTACGCCGAAAGCACTTTATCAGCTTGTTAGGTGATGGGAAACATTTTAATAAGTTCGTTAAAATTGAAATGTTTAACCTACTTTTAGTACTGGTTTAAGTAAAGTGGAATTATGGGGTGAACCGGTATGAAGGACGACTAGCCCAATAGAGTTTTGCTTTTAAAAAAAAGTTTTAAAACCCACGGTTGAGTTGGTGAGAATGTACACAATGAGAATGAACACATTCCTTTGCCATAATCTAAAACATTTCCTTTTGATGCTGAAAAACAAGTATACAAGGTTATCATAAAATAAGGGATATGTTTCAACTTATTACATATTTCCAATACTGGTTACCATAGCTGTTCAAGCACCCTTTTAGTGGTGTAAAAGCACCAACCTTACCTCCAAATGATGCACAATTTCTGGTTAAATTGCTGCAACTTGCTCTCTAATAATGTATTCTAAGTATTTCACCGTTGTTGGTCGTATTCTAAATACTATTTTTTTAAATAACCCCAAAGCAAAAAAATTCACTGGATTCAGATCAGGCGATTTTGGTGGCCGTGAATTTTCAAAATTACTGCTTATAACACGACCCTGAAAAACAGCAGTTAACGGTCCGTAAATATGGGAGGTGCACCATCCTGCATAAAAATTATGATACGTCCTCCTTTTGAAATTGTGGAATTGCATAATCCCCTAACATTTGCTGATTTCGTTCACCAATAACAGTTACAGTTACGAGCTTGTCATTCTGTATTTCCTCGAAAAAAATATGGATCAATGATGAAATTAGCTGTGACCCGCACCGAACCGTGACTTTCTTGCCATGAAGGCCTTTCTGAATGACTGCGTGTGATTTTCTCTTGACCATATTCGACAGTTTTGAGTATTGACGCCACTATTAAGAGAAAAGTCGACCCCAAATTTACCTCCTCCAAATCAAACAGTGCTTCAGTTTATAAGAATACATTTTTAGCATTTGGCGTAAAATGTTTCGCACGAGGCATTTGCAGTCGTTTTGATACTGCATTAACACTACTGATTGCAAGCGGATTAGTATTGTCTATGTTATGATTTTCCTGAAGAACTTGGACTTTTCCTGCAACTTGGACATCACTAATCTTTGGTTTTGCTGGTCTCGGGAGGTCCCACAGACCCTGTTATTTCAAATTTGCTAGTCAAATTACGGTAGATACGTTTTAATTTTACAGGGGTCTGCTCTCAAACCCATTCTCGTGCGAAATTTTTCTAGTATGGCGAGGGTGGTGTGGTAAGTAAAGCACTTTAATCGGCTATATGTACAGTTATTTATTTACATATTTACAAGATATGAGAGACTGGGGAAGTCCGGTAAAACGCGGACATAGACTCCGGTCTGGAGCCGGTGAACGGTAAAGATGAACTGAAGGAGACTGACTGTCCAAACGGAACGTAAAGTCCCCTAAAACAATAACCAATTAGACACAGGCCTAGTTAGAGAGGTAGGTTCCCCGAAACCAGTCTCCAATAAACAGTTGTAAACTGAATTAGGGGAAAACACAACCGCAGGTCAGTTTGGGAAAACCAAACCCATTATGCGGGTGTTTTTACCAGGAAGGCTACAAAGGTTTTATCTTACACAAATACACAAATGGTACACGCCGAAACGTGAGAATTAGGGGTTTTACAGCAATATACATAAATAGGTAGGCACCTACCTACCACGTACATAATTCAACCAAAATTAGACCCTACCTGTTAAACAACAATAGACCCTACACTACCTCATTCATAATAACATTATAACTTATTTTTGTTTTTCACTAAATTGCAGTCAATTTGTTTTGACACTTATATCAGTAGTTGTCATAAAGAAATTTGATTTTCAAAAGATACACTAATGTTCCATTATTGTGGCAACTAGATTCCAATTAATTTTTGCATTTATTTCAATTTTTCCAAAATTATATAAGAACTTAAAGTAGCCCTGACTTCATGATAGCCTGTATATATTTGTTGTCCTTGCATCTTCTTTTCATAGTTTCGCTTGTTTTACCTTATTTCACCTCACCTTGTCTTTCGTTTTTATTTGCCTTATACGGTTGTCTATTGTCGGTCTTTTATATTATTTCCAATTTTATCCGTTCACACATCACCTAGCTTGCTTTGTTTAAATTTTCAAATAAGAAACAAGGAAAGGGAAAAATACTTCTCCTGAAAACAACAATAATTTTCCTGGTAATCAAAGATTGTCAAAAAAAAAACAATGATTAATGATTCTCTTGATTTTGAAACTTGATCATTATTCATTACTCATCAAGTTATCTAGACTGCAAACATACCTCTAAACTATTATAATTTGAACTGTAGAAAAACTACGCAAAGTAGGTAATTTAATTAACTGTTTTTACATCATTTTAAAATAATGTATTCACAAAACCAACGAGATTGGTGCATCACATTAACTATACACGTAATCTTTTAACAAAAAAACGTGTGGCAGTAAAAAGTTGTTTTCATTAAATCATCTTTCGTGCCAGCTTCTTTATGCCAAGTAAAACCACAAAGTCACCTTGTGAAATACTCCAGCCGACTCAAGGATCCTTTGACAAGTGAAGATATTAGCGTCAACCCGAGTCTCACGTGTGATACCCTACCGCGTTCTATCTCAGGATCTCAGCAAACACATTAAATCAGTTATCTTCAAATGAGCTTTTAGAGGATGATGACTATTTTATTTTATTTTCATAAAGCCTTCAGTAGCTGCTCGTGACAGTATTAATAATTGTAAAATCCTCCTAAGAATATCTCTCCTGGTTGAAAATATCAGCAAAATAATAAAAACATTGTACTTACAAGTTAGATTTATAACGACTTCATGTAAAGTATTGTTTCCTGAATTCAAGAACGACATTCAGAATTCTCTTGAAGTTATTCATTGCGCATTAAATCATGAAAACCTATCAATGTACGAGATGTGTAAATTAAGTAATGAGACAATTTTTTTTAATTTGTTTTATTCGAATATAATTACAATTCAGTATTGTCTCCTTCAAAATATCTTCCTTGGGAAGCCACACAGCGCAGGAGACGGTTCTTCCATTCCTCATAGCAGTGCTGGAACTCATATACTGGACTAGCCTTCAGCTGGTCGATTACAGCCGTTTGAATGTTTTCTATGACTTCAAAATGACATCCCTTGAGGTGATTCTTCAATCTCGGGAAGAGAAAAAAGTCACAAGGACTCAAGTCAGGCGAATAAGGAGGCTGAGGAGCCACAGGAATATTTTACTGGCTAAAAACTCGTTTACTGAAATGGCCGTATGACAAGGCGCATTGTCATGATGCAACATCCAGATGTTCTTGATGTTTGGTTCCACAGGCATGATCCTTTTTCGAAGTTTTTCAAGAACCTCTCTGTAAAAGTGTTGATTTACTGTGTGGCCTGGAGGCACAAACACTTTTTGGACAATTCCCTGGCTATCAGCATCATTTGATCTTCGACTTTCGTATTCTTGCTTTTTTTGGGTTTTGGAGAGCTTGAAGTGTGCCATTCCATGCCTGGCGCTTGGTTTCCGGGTTGTACTCAAACACCCAAGTCTCATCACCAGTAATGACACGTTCCATAAAATGGGGATCATTTTCAAACGATTCCAAAAAAGGCAAGATACCTTTCTCTCCTGATGTCCTTTTGTTCTTGCGAAAGGTTTTTTGGAACCATGTTTGCGCAGATTTTTCTCATCCCCAATTCGTTAGTCAAAGTCTGATGAACAGTGGTGTGATTCAAATTTAACTCTTCCCCTATCATGCTTGTCGTCAACCGACAATCTGAACGCATAAGATCTCGTATTCTATCGACATTTTCATCGGTTCTTGAAGATGAAGGCCTTCCGCTGCGTGGTTCATCTTCAATCGACTCTCTTCCTTCTGAGAATGCCTTAAACCATCGAAAAACCTGAGCTCTTGAAAAAGCATTGTCTCCGTAGGCTGAAGTTTTGCAAATGTATCCGTTGCGCTGTGTTCAAGTCTGAAGTAAAACCTAAAATGCTCAAAATTAATGTCACTCATTTTTAAAACGCACTAGAAAAAACCGGTTCAAACTTGTACTGAAGGTGCATTACATGTTGACCTTCCAAGTCCCGTCTCCGCAGTGTTGCTAGATCGGACGCTACGCCAGTCTCATTACTTAATTTACACACCTCGTACATATATTAACTAAAGTTTAGAAAGTAGACATTTTTAATAAAATATTTAGTTTTGGATATTTTCTAACTCGATATTACATAATACTTTTAGATGAATTTAAAAAAATCATTGATGAGTTCTGTTAACCTTTACGAAACTATTTTCACCAAGCATGGTTAAATTCGATTAAAATTTATAAGCAAAAACCGTCCTGATTAAAAAAAATGTTACAGAAAAATATTCATTTTTATGTAAAATAGACCTTTACTATTAAGTTCACGACTTTTGTATCCAGCTACTGTAGGAAATACTAGTTAGAAATCGTCGTAGGTCAAATCTAATGACATTTTAATTCGCCAAAAGTCATCCCGGGTCTCTTAGGCAACAGATTTAAACACCATAATTATATAATTTATGAGCGAAAAGATTTCTCTCCACTGTTTCTAAACAAGTTGCATTTTGCAATTTGGAATGCTTGCATCGCCAGCGAGTAAATCCTAATTAATTCATACGATCCTAGACGGTCAACTTTTTCTTTAAATATTAGTTATTATATTATCAATATATAGACAAATATCGGTATTTTTTATGCCTACGAAACAGGTTTACACAATACCAATAATGCAATATTTTTATTGGGCAATGAAAGTTTAATTTGTAGGTATCGTTTTTGTAATATTTATTTAAATTTCAGCATTTATTTAAATCGTTAAAAATGTGAGGACGATACAAGCGATATTATCATACTTTTCGAATCTAATTGCTTTTATACGATCGAAATCCGTAAGCAACCTAAAATTAGCAATGTCAAAATGCAGTCGAGGAGCAGTACAAGCGTTTAAAGTTTTACTTTCACTTTACGGCCATACTTGGAAATAAAATTAATTAAATGTTCAATGTAACGTCGATTTTATGAGTCATATGTGGACCACCCATCGACCAAAAATTATGGATACTTTTCTAAAGCACATTTCCTCCAATAAAGAGAAGAAGAATGACGTCAAAGCGCTGCATGGTCTCTTCAAGAAATCGTAAGATAAAAAAACGCCCTTAAAGTATGCCCTGGAATCCATTCCGCATGTCTTAATTTATTACTCTTAAAACTGTCAAGTTATGAAGTTTTTACTATGAAGAAAATTAAATATGGTAACTACGACGGAACAAAAAGCTTTAATGATCGAAAGTTACTTTAGAAATGACAGAAGGGCTACCTAATTGCCAGTGGGTTTATTTAACACGGAACGCCTTTCAGAATTTCCACATATAGTTATGGATTTGTGATAATATGCAATTGACACTTGTTGTTTCATTTTTCACTCTTGAAAAACAAAATTACTTTTGCCAATTAGTATGTGTAACTCTATTAGGTTATTGAAATTGTTGGTTACCAGTTCATTTTACATTGCTTAAAACTGTTTGCAAAAGAGACATATTTTTCTGTACCTCACCATTACTTTTTTTATTTTGGTTAATTTGTTTCATCAGTCAAATGTCCACCCTTAGTCATAATATTAAGAAAAGGAAATATTATTAAGTCATTTATTGAAAATCAATTCCAAATTAAAACATCTTTCCAGCGGTACCTCAACACTGGTACACTTCTAGAAAGAAAATGTTCAAAGCGTCGTACAGTGGGAAAAAGTACCAATCTAGGCCTTCAAAGCTCATTCTATTATATTTAATGTGTCAAATGGACTCAATGGCTATACCGTATGTGTACAGCAGACAAAGGACAAATGCTACATTTCTCATTCTAACGACTAGCGCAGGTGGAGAGAGGGCCACTCTTATTCCCTCACTACCTTCGATGCTTATACCGTTGCTTTGTATCTATCGTCTCACTTCCATTTGTTCTTTTTCATAACTGGCCGATGTCTGGTGTACACATAGCGTGTTATTAGCTGTGTGATATTAAATAATAATAATAATACTCACCCTATAATTACTCCGAAGAGTAACCCCTTAGGTCCTCTCAGGGACCTGTGCGGGAAGGAGTGGCTATTATTATTATTTGCCATGGCGCACTGGGAGCGACTTAAGATTATTTCGGTAACGCATTTGCTTTACAATTCTGAGGAAACCCAGAAAACTCAGAACATTACCAAATCTAGGGCATGTGCGGTTGGATTGGCATCTATGCATCCACACCTATACACTAGTGTATTAGTGGTTGCATATCAAGCCCTGGCGGAGAAAGCGAAACAATTAAAAATTGCTACCCCGGCTGGGACTCGAACAACGCGCACAGAGGTATCGCGACTGGAAAGACGGTGCTTTAACCCACTCGGCTACCCGTGCCCCTAATATGTTCTAATATAATCAAATATGTAAACCTCCAGGTTTTTATCCTATTTAGTTCGATATTCGATGGAATTATTAGATAAATAGAATCGATGCAAAATTTTCATCAAATCCTTCAACACCTCAATTGTTGAATCAGGATGGTTGTCCTCATTCATGTATATTTTGCCGTTTCGTGACTGTTCAAGATTTTGCTGTTTGATCCCATAGGACGGCAAAAAAAGATCATAAGGAAAAATAATGACACAATATAACTATCGTTTTATATGCTCTTATATCCAGATAAGTAGGGAATTAAAAAAAAAAGAATTAAATTATTGTGAAAAATATACGCTTCATCAAAGTTGTATAATAAATATTTGTATGTATCCTTTCTTATTTGAACAATTGAGTCGATTTGACATAAAAAGTAAAATTAGTTTTGAAGGCCTAGACTGGTACTTTTTCTCAGAGTCGCGACGCCTAACATCGGACAGTTTTCTTTCTTTTATACATGCCAAATTCTAGTCTCAGATGGTAGGAACATAATATACAGTTTGTGTAAAGCCGACATCGGCCAGTTGTTAAAAAGGACAAATGCTACACTTCTCGTTCTAACAACAAGCACAGGTGGTAAGAGGGCCGGTCTTATTCCGTACCTTCGATGCGTGTGCGGTTGCTTCTTATTCGTCGTCTCACTTCTTTTTGTCCTTTTTCATAACTGGCCTATGTCGGCTTTACACACACGGTACTTTACATGGGCTACATTTTTTTAAGCCGTTCACAAATGAAATAGTGTGGCCAAGATAAGGCAATCATCGTATACATCGCATAGATAGGTGTCAAAATACATGCAAAGAGAATTTACCACGAGCATAGATATTAGTCTGTTTAACATCACTATTAAAGGTTGTCTACATTCCACTCATTTATTTTGCGGTTTCGCGAATTTACAAAGAAAAATTGTGGTGACTGATGTAACCTTGGTACGAAATCAAGGCGTTAGCGCATTAAATGCGTATACCGGTGAGTAATTCTTTACCAAAATGAAGAAAAAATTTCATTTACAACTGTGTGCCGGTAAACATTCATTTATAAAATTTCATCATCCACCTATCCGTTTGCGATCCCACACGTTGACAATGTATTCCAATTATGCATTAATGATTCCAACGCTAACCTTTAGATTAACATACGCATAGCTTATCGTATTGCTAACACCATCGTTACTGTTTGACTAGTTGAGAGATTTCTGCAGTAAACGTAAATAATCGGACACCTCTGCAAAGCATAAAGCTCAGTTTATGTTGGAAAAACAAATCAGTGAAATGGGTTGAATTGTTTTGTCTCTTAACACATTTTTAAATTGAATTTTACGGCGAACTGTAAAGCGGCCTCTACAGTTCGTATTTTTATTGCACGCATGCGTATTTATGTTTGTTCGTGCAATTTCTTGCACATAAAAATTGCAAGCCCGGAGCTGTAATTATTGCGGCTATCTGTAATTTTACGTTTATGCCAAAATGTTTGACATAACCTCAACGTTCAACGTGCTGTGCCATCGTTTGTATTGTGTTTTGTGATATCTAAAATTTCTGTATTTTGTGGTTTTCTGAATTTTCTCTCACTGATATTGATTGAATCATGTCTATTTTGTGTGTAAAATCGTTAAATATTTTTGTAGCGACTGAGTTTATCACTTATATTTTGGTAACAGTGGCTGACAACTCAAATTAGCAATGAAAATTGCAAATTGTAAAATACCACCGAAATCTCTTGCGCAATAAAATTGCTGCAATAATAATTGCTGCAATAATAATTGCAGCAAGAAAAATTGCGAACTGCAAAGCGGCCTTATGAAAAGTAGACACTTGACAATAAAGTTAAGTGAGTAATTTTATTAAAAACTATATATCAGAGCCACGAGATGTAATAGGTTCCTAAAAATAGATACATTCCCTGAATGAAATGAAATGTTTCATTAGTTTGGAGTTATACTATTACGGTTGGTGGATGACACTGATGACTAAGTATCGCCCTCTCGTGTATACGAATTACAATAGGACACAAGTCAGTGCGTCTAAAAAATCGCTTGTTCCTTGGTACCTATCCCAGTACCTAAGATTTTTTATTTATGTTTTATTTTAATACTTATTTTATAAAAACGTAGGGCGGCAAATTTGGGAGGAAAAGAGAGCAAACAGTTGGAGGAGAGGTGCTAAATCCGCCACTGAATGTTATAATAAGAAAATGTTTGTAGATAAAAATAAAGCATCTTTATTTAAGGATACTACTGGGTACAAAATAAAATAACAGATTCTGTATCTGCGAAAGAAACATTCGTTTCTTTTTCAGGTTTCGAGCACGTTTACGTAGCCATCCGAATTCACCTCACCTGGGGTGACTTCGGATACCGTTTAGAATAAAAAAAACAACACGAACACGGTAAAACATATAAAAATGCTCAAATTACCAAAATGTCAAGACATTAAAATTACAAATATTGCAGTCTCATGGTTACAATTTACAAGCAAAGATCGGAACAAATTGTCCGAAATTGTCCAAAGTCACCTCATTTTACGGACTTATATAACAGTGATGGACGAGAGCAAGAAAGGTTAAAATTAAGTTTATACATCTCATCTTCCAATTTTCAACAAAATATAACGAGATAATTTTCTATGTTGATTGCAAATGATAGTCATCTTGATCTTTATTTAAAGTAGTGATATTGGATGTTACGAAGTTTTCTAGATTCTACATTCGTTCGTCTATTGACTAATGCCAGTTAAAAATGTAACGTTCAAGTCTTAGTGGCCTATTGACTCCATTTACTCGACCACTACGTTCATCATTTGCAATTGTCTAGTGACCATGCTTTTCTCTGCCGGCTTCTTTGCTCTAATCACTGAATCACTGTAAACTGTGCTTAAGGTGTAGACAAGCACTGACCGCGGAATGCAGATATGAAGGAATCGGATCAAGGCAGGCGAGATTTGGGTGTGGTTGTCGCTAGTACGTACTACCTTGTATCCGTACTGGCGTATGAGGAAATGACATAGAAATACGTACGCCAATTTATGTACGCTTACAAATTTTAATGTGTACATAAAACATATTCTCGATATGAACTCAACTTGTTAAGAATTTGGCAATAGTTAAAGGAACCAATAGTTTTATATACTTTGAACAGATTTGGAATTTCTTGACCGTTGATCAATTAACTTGATAAACTTGTGGGATTATCGGTCAGTTTATAAAAACAAAATTTTTGATTTTTTCTAACGTTTCGACTTTATTCAGTCATCATCAGAGCAAACAATTAATTCGGTTTTTCTGCTAATAAGGCAAATAAGGCAAGGGTGAAAGAAGCCAAAAGAGATGACCACAACAACAGGAAGAAGTCATCCAAACCTAAAACTACACGAGAAACTACATAAGAAATTAGCAGCAGAAAAAACCGAATTAATTTTTTGCCCTGATGACGGCTGAATAAAGCCGAAACGTTGAAAAAAACAAAAACTTTTGTTTTTTATAAACTGACCGATAATCCCACAAGTTTATCAAAATACTTTGAACAAAATAAAAACCGCTGAACGTCACCGATGACGTTATTAAATATATGAAGTGATACCAACACTCAGTTATAATGAAATAAAGAGTATAATAGAATGTTCCATTCAATTTTAAGTTTCGCGCTTGATATTCATCGTTATGCAGTTGGCAGCATATTCGAAGTTGCCGTGTTATGCAGGGTCCGGCAGGGAGGTATGGAGTTTTTTGAAGAGCGTGTCAATGAAGAGGTGGGGTGAAACGAGCCGTTCTGTGATTCAAACACAGCGACGGTTTCGAATTCATTTTAATGTTGGTCGTCACGGTCGTTTTCCAAAGTTCGATACCATAATGAAGTTGGTGAAATACCTTTCAACGAACCGTTGAACAAAGAACAATATTTTTCTGCCGCAATTGGGAAGACGAGGCATTAACCCCAATACTGTA